>CAUYRT010044567.1:0-64379 GCA_963574885.1 Lepilemur ruficaudatus | reverse complement strand
GTTTCAGAAGAGTGAGAATGGGGCCCCAGTCTCTCCTTGCTTGTAAGGTTTCAGTTGAGTAGTTTGGTGTTACTCAGATCGGCTTTGTGTGTTACTTGCTTCTTTCACCTGACAGTTCATAGAACAACATCTTCAATTGATATTTTGGTCAGTCTCATGACTGAATGTCTTGGGGTCTTCCTGTTTGCATTGAATCTCCCAGGGATCCTTTGAGTTTCTTTTACTTGGATATCTAGATTTTTGGCAAGGCCTGGGAAATTTTCCTCTATTATATCTTCAAATAGCTTATCTAACTCTTGCATGTTTTCTTCTTCTCCTTCCAGAATCACCATAACCCTCACATTAGGTTTCTTCACATAATCCCACATTTCTTGTAGGCTTTGCTCTTTTCTCTTATTTCTCTGCTCTATCTCTGTGATTGACTTATTTAGTTGGAAGGTGTTATCTTCAAACTATGAGATTCTTTCTTCTGTTTGAAGGCTTTACACTGTGTTCTGTAGTTCCCTGAATAGATTCTTCATTTCCAGGATTTCAGTTTGATTTTTCTTTAACATTTCCATTTCTTTAGTGAATTTTTCTTCCAGGTCCTGGATTTTGTGTGTGTGTGTGTGTGTGTGTGTGTGTGTGTGTGTGTGTGTGTGTGTGTGGTTTTTTGTGTGTTGGTTATCTATTTTTTCTTGCATGCCATTGAGTTTTCTTACAATCCATGTTCAAAATTCTTCTGTCATTTTAGTGTTTCTGACTTTGGCTGATGTCCATTTCTGGAGAGCTAATGTTCCTTTTTGTGGGGGTGCTTTCCATTTGATTCTTCATACGTCCAAAGCTCTTTTACTGATTTCTTCTCATCTGGGTCAGTTTTTGCTTCTTGCTTTTAGATTTTCATTTGGATAATGACATGCCCTCTTTAGTCTCTGAGCCAGTAGGTGGTATTTGTAGGTGAGATTCAACCACACCCTGTAATGAGTGAGTAGATGTAGTAAAAAGGTATGCAGAATGACCTCTCTGTCAGAAGGTGGTGCTTGGTGGGAGGAGCAGACTACAGTGTTGTTTTGGGGTCGTGTAACAAGTTCTTGTTCCTCTGGAGAGGCACTCTTGTGCCTCATGTGGTGGGTGCTGCAGTGAGACTTCCCGTTGTGTCCTTATTCTCCACCTTAGTGGAGGCAGGTCTGGGAGTGAGTCCAGGTGGACCTGGGTTGGTAAGCCTGCCCTCAAGCACCACAAATTCTGTTAGCAGGGGTCAAAGGTCTTTTATCTTCTCCTTGACAAAGCTGTCAGGGAGGGGCTCGAATAGCCCCACTCATCTGAATAGTCTGCATATGGGGGTGGGGCTGTCTCAGACCAGCAGTCTGGAGCAGACCTTGCTCTTTTCCACCTTTTTCAGCTCTGCAGCTTCTCCTGGGCCTCTGCCAGCAGGCAGGATCTCACACCAGTGGGTCTCCCTTGGCTGTGATGCAAGCCAGGTGGTTCCCTGCCCAGGATAGCAGCCTGCACTGGGAACACAGTCCTTCCCTGGGAGGAGAGTTGCCCATCAAGCATGCTGATCTGCCCCTGAAGGTACACACACCTTAGTAGGCTCATTCACAAATATCCCTTCTGGGCCCCAGGGCAATGATAGATTTGGGTGCATGGGATCTGGTCTTCAGGTCTCACCCCTGGGCCCCAGAATTCAATCCCTGAACCCATCAGGGAGAGCTTTGCCAGTCCTAAGTCACCCACAGGATGCCCAAGCTGAGTCAATGTCTCTCAGCTTTAGGATCTGCCCTGTTCTGGAGACACCAGGGCAGCAGCACCTGGGAGGGCTCGTGGGTAGGGAGCTCACAGTCTGAGTACCCATCAGTCTGCTGTAAGGCCTCCAAAGGAAAGGTCTCATTCCCTAGAGATGCTTCTTGGTGATGGCTAAATTGTCTCTCTCAACAGCCACTGGAAGGGAAGGGGGATGGGAGAATGAGGCAATATGGCAGGTGCCCCAATCTGCTGGGGTCTGTGGGCTGGGAGGTTCCCTAAGGGAGCTGGGAGCCTGGTGCCATGTCCACAAGAGGCTCACCAGTCACTGGTGGCAGCTGTCTCTGAGCTGATATTAGCAGGTCTTTCCAACTGCCCAGGAGGCCACCAGCAGTCCAAGATGCAAGGGAGGGGGAAGTTAACTGCTCCACCTACGCTTGTCACTGGTCTCCAAGCTTCTTGGGAGCTCTCTCCTTTCAGTTCTCATCTGCAACCTCCTCCTGTGCAGTCTCCCATAATCTCAGGTGCCCCTCCTTCCAACCCTCATCCAATGTATGCTTATCTGCTTGCTTATTTCTTCCATTTTCTTCTAAAATATGTCTTTTTTTGCAGAGACACTCTGGCTGGTGGTTTTTCTTGCCCACCATCTTGATCTTCTCCTGTAATATTGGGCTCATAGTTGACCCAGCAATGCCAGTACTTGGCATTTACGCAAAGGAAAATATATATATATATATATATATATATATATATAATTTTTTTGTAAGAAAGACAAGTTTAGTTGAATATTTATAGTAACAAAATACACAATCACTAAAGTGTGGAAACAACCAAAATGCCCATTAATAATAAGTCGATAAATAAAATGTGGTATATGTATACCATGGAGCACTACTCAGGCATTTAAAAAATGTGGTGATTTAGTATCTTTTGTAACAATCTGGATGGAACAGAAGACCATTCTTCTAAGTGAAATATAACAAAAATGGAAAAACTAACACCACATGTACTCAATACTAAATTGAAACAAATTGATCAACACTTAATGTGCACATATGGAAGTTAAACGGAATGGCAATCAAGTTCGTGGGACAGAGGATAAGGGAGTCGGCAAATTCACAACTAACGGATACAATGCTTCACTGTCTTGGTGGAGGGGACACACATAATTTTGCCTCAAATTGTATAAAAGCAAATTATGTAACCAAAATGTGTACCCTTGTAATATTTTGAAATATTAAAAAGAGAAAAGGACGGAGATAATTCTGCAAGCAGAGAGACTAAACCAGCAAATCGCCTTCAGAGGAAAGCCTACTTGACTAACTGTGATTTATCAATACAAATCTTACAACACAGAAGGAATTGGGCCATTTTATTCAATACATCTAAATAGAATATTTGCCAACCTAGAATTTCATATTCTGTAAAACTAAGTTTCACAATCAATGGAGAAATTAAGTCTTTTCCAGACATGCAAACACTGAGGGAATTTGTCATAACCAGACCTGACCTGCATGAAATGCTCAGAATACTATACAAATACAAATCATCACAATAGATATCCACCAGTGTAAATTTACCTTAAAAAATCCAAAAACTCACAACTCCTATAAAAAAATACAACAAGTTGTCAAACAAAGGTATAAGTGATCACCCAGCAGGATGGATAGAAGAACATCCCATATATTAATGCTTTCAATCAATGTTAACATTCTGAATGAAACTCTAAAAAGAAATAGTCTGGCTGAATAGATGAAAAAGACACAGGCCAAGTATCTGCTGTCTCCAGGAAATACAAGTATATCATGAAGATACACATAGACTCAATATGAAATGGAATAAATATTTTATGCAAATGCAAATGAAAAAAGAGCAGTAGTAGCTATTATCATATTAGATATTTCTGACTTTAAGCCAATTAAGGTAAAGAAAGACAAATAGGTTTATTAGATAATGCTAAAGACAGAGTGTTACTATATAATGGTAAAGGGAAATATCAAATAAGCAAAAAGACAAAACAATCCTAATATATATGCTCTCAGAAGAAAAGCTCACAGATATATAAAGCAAATGTTATTAGAGCTAAGCAAAGAAATAAACAGTACCACCATAATTCCTAGTGACATCAACACCCCACTATCAGAGCCTGAAAAATCATCAAAGCAGAAAATAAATTAAAAAAAACTATGGACTCAAAACAAACTCCAAATCAAATGGACCTAACAGAATGTTTTACACCCAAGCCAGAGATTATACATGCATCTCCCAGGGAAGAGTACCTGAGAAAAATATTTATACACATGGGACATTCTTCGAGATCGACCATATCCTAGGCCACAAAACATGTCTCAATAAACTTAAAAAAAATCAAAATTATACCATGCACCATCTGGGGACGAAATAAAACTAAAAATCAATTGCAAGAGAAACAGCCAAACCAAAAAGAAACTCATGGAAATTAAACAACTTTCAGCCAAATAATTACTGTGTCATAAATGAAATTAGGATGGAAATCAAAAAATTATTTGAGCTGAATAACAAAACACAAGCTATCAAAACCTTTTGGAAATAGCAAAAGGATTCCTCAGGTGTAATTTCATAGCTTTAAATGCTTAAATCAAAAACATAGTAAGAACACTAATGAACCTCGAGGAACTAAAAGGAAGAACAATACTTAAAGCCAGCAGGAAAAATAAAAGAATGAAATAAGGAAAGGCAGAGCGGACTGTATGTACTTTAAAGTACAAATGTACAAAGGAGCAAGAAAATTCAAAGTTGCTTCTCAAAAGTTAAATGAAATTGATAGACCTATTGCTAGACTCACAAGAACAAAAGAAAGGGACCCAAATAAGCTCAATCAGAAATGAAAATAGTGACATTACAAGTTATACCACAGAAATACAAAAGGTCATTCATTAATATTATCTAAATCTCTATATATATAAACTAGAATGCATAAAGCAAAGGGACAAGTTCCTAGAAATACATAACTTTCTAAGACTCATTCAGGAAGAAATAGAGCTCCTGAGCAGACAAATAATAAACAGTGAGATCAAACTAGTAATAAAAATCATCCCCTGCTAAGAAAAGTCGTGGACCACATGGATTCACTACTGAATTATATCAGTCCTATAGAGCAGCAGCCCCCAAAGTTTTAACACTAGAGACCACTTTTGTAGAAAACAATATTTCCATAGAGCAAAGAAGGGGCTTGTTTTGGGCTGATTTTTAGCACATTACATTTCCTGTTGAGTCAAACCTCTCTGGTAATAATGGTCTGTATTTGGAGTTACTCCTTAGCACTAGCGTCACTGCCTTAGCTCTACTGCAGACCATAAGACATTAGATTATCATAAGAACAATGCAAGATAGATCCCTTGTGTATAGTTTATAATAGGGTTCCTGATGCTGCTGATATGAGAGGAAGTGGAGCTTATGTTGTGACATGAGCAATGGGAGTGGCCATAAATACAGATGAAGATTTACTCATTTGCCTAACACTCACCTCCTGCTGTGCAGCTCAGTTTCTAACAGGCCACTGACAAATACCAGTCCATGGACCTTGGGATAACAGCTGTAGACAATGTGGTACCCATAATAGAAATATTATTCCATATTTATAAGAAGAAAATTCTTCCCAACTCATTCTACAAGCCAATATCACCTTAGTATCAAAGCCAGGAAAGAGCACAACAAAAATAGAAAACTACTGACCAATATCTTATATGAATATAGATACAAAAATCATCAATAATGTGCTAAAAGCTGAATTCAACAACATATCAAATAAATAATCCACCAAGACCAACCAGGCTTCATCCCTGGAATGCAGAGGTAGTTCAACATGTATAAATCTATAAATATGATTCTCTACCCAAACAAGCAACAACAAACACCATATGAACATCTCAATAGATCCAAAAAAAAACATTCAACAAAATCCATTAAACTTTCATTATAAAAACACTCAGTAAAAAAAATTACACATAGAGGGAACACATCTCAGAATTATAAAAGCCGTATATAAATAACCCACAACCAACATCATACTGAATGAGAAAAGTAAGAAAATTCCCCCTAATAATGGGAACAAAAAAGCATTTCCACTGTCACCGCTTCTAGTCAGCGTAATGCTCTACATCCTAGCCTGAGCAATCAGACAAAAGAAGAGTATTAAGGGTATCAAAATTGAGAAACAAAAGGTGAAAATATTGCAATTCACATAACGCAATGACATAATCTTGTTTCTAAAAAAAAACCCCAAAGATTCCACCACTCTCTCCTTTAATTAATAGATAAATTCGCCAAAGTCTCAGGATACAAAATCAGTGTACATAATCAGTAACATTTCTATATACTAATAACAGTCAAGGTGAGAGTCAGATAAAAGACTCAATAACATTCATAATAACTACAAATAAAATAAAATACCTAGAAATACATTTAACCAATGAGGTGAAAGATCTCCATAAGGAGAACTACAAAACTCTTAGGAAAAAATCTAAAAGGATAAAAACAAATGGAAAAAACATATCATGCTCATGGTTAGGTAGAATCAGCTTTACTAAAATGTCCATAGTGTCCAAAGTGATTTACAAATTTAAGGCAATTACCCTCAATTTACTAAAATCATACTTCAACTAAAAAAAAAAAGCTCTACATTGTTTTAAACTAGAAAAGAGCCTGAATATCAAAAGCAATCATAAGTGAAAAGAAGAAAAATAGATACATTATCAGACTTCAAACTATGATAGATGGCTATTGATATCAAAATAGCATGGTGTTAGTATAAAAATAGAGACATAGATTAACAGAATAGAATAGAGAACCCAGATAAAAAACCACGTACATACAATCAACTGACCTTTGACAAAGTAGTGAACACATACATTGGGGAAAAGAAATCCTATTCAATAAATTGTGCTGGAAAAATTTGTTAGCCCACACAGAAGAATGAAACAGGACCTCTCTCCTCTCACAAAAATTAATTCAAGATGGATAAAATACTTGGATAAAATAAGAACAGGAATAAAACTACAAGAATTCTAGAGTAAAATGAAGGTAAAACTCTCCTAGAGATCATTCTAGGCAAAGAATTTCTGAAAAAAACTTCAATGGCAACAACCAAAATTAATAAATTAGATTTGATTGAACTGAAAAGCTTCTGCGCATCTAAGAAAACAATCAGCAGAGTAAATTCACAACCTACAGAATGGGAGAAAATATTCACAATCTACAAATTCTGTACAGAACTAACAACCAGAATTTACAAAAATTCAAGCAAATCAGCAAAGAAAAAAAATTTCTATTAAAAAATGAAAAACATTAACAGAAGCCTCTCACAAGAAATACAAAGGGCCAGGAAAAATTTAAAAGATGCTCAACATCAATAATTATCAGGTAAATTCAAACTAAAACCACAATGAGATATCACTTTATGCCATTTAGAATAGCAATTATCAAAAAATCCAAAGATTAGACGCCAGCATGGATGCACAGAGAAAGGAATGCTTATACACTATTGGTAGGACTGCAAATTAGTACAACTTCTATGGAAAACAGTATAGAGATTTTTCAAAGAACTGAAAATAGACCTACCATTAGATCCAATAATCTTACCATTATGTGTTCCCCTACAGAAAAAAAAAAAAGAAATGCCTTTTCACCAAATGACACCTGCACTTGAATATTTCCTGCAGCAGAATTCACAAATGCAAAGATGTGGAATAACCCAATTCATGACACTTAGATTAATAAAATGTGATATATGTATACCATGAAGTGCTACTGAGCTATAAAAAAGGATAAATTAATACCACTTACAGCAATATGGATGGAACTGGAGACTATTTTCTTAAGTGAATTGTCTCAATAATATAAACACACACATGTACTCACTATTAAATTGAAAGTAATCCATGTGCAAACGTGTGTACATAGAGAAGTAAAATTCAGTGGAAATCAACCAGGGGCAAGATGTGAGAGACTTAGGGACAAAAACCTATGTAATGGGTATTATGGACATATATGAGTTACAGGCATACCGTTACAGGCACACCGTTAGCCAAGACTCAAGCTATGCAAAAGTCATCCATGTAACTTAAAACATTTGTGCCCCCTTAATATTTTGAAACAATTAAAAAGTATAACCTTACCTTATGCCATACATAAAAATTAACTCAAATTAAATTAAAGACATGAAAGTAAGTTCTAAAGTTATAAAATTATTAAAATAATATAGGATATAATCTTTATGAAAATAAATTTAACAATAATTTCATACAAATGACATGAAAGCACAGACAACCAAAGCCTATCTAGACTACTGGGACTTCATCAAACAAAAAACTTGTGTGCTTCAAGAGTACAATCAACAGAATAAAAAAAGAGATTATGCAAATAGATACCATTTTTTTCAAATTATATATTTTATTAGGGGATACTATTTGACATATATAAAGATTGAAGAAGAAAAATCAAATAACTCAATATAAAAATGAGCAAAGGACTTTGATAGGCATTTTTCCAAAGAAGATACAGTCGACAAGCATATGAAAATATTCAACATAACTAATTATAGAAGAAATTCAAAACAAATTAGAAGGAGATACAGTGGTGCTATTTTCTAAATGTATTTCCTTCAAGTTTATATGTTAAAACAATCTTAAATGCAGTAGTGTTGCTGAAGAGGGTACTTCATGATGTCTCTGTCCTCATGAGTGGACTTATTTCCCTCATAAAAAAGGGATTGAGAAAGCCTGTTTTCTCCTTCTGCCATGAAAAGACACATAACACGAGTTATCTATGAAGCAGAAGTCAATCCTTCACCAGACCTCAAATTTGTGAATACTTTGATTGTGGGCTTTCCAGCCTTTTGTACTGTGAGCAACAAAGTTTTGTCTTTTACAAAATACCCAGTTTAAAGTATATTGTATAACAAGTGGACAAATGGATACTATATATAATTATTTTGCACTGGTCATTCATTTATATCATTTAAATCTGTTATGAATCATTATAAATCCAATATAATGCAGCCAAGTACAGATTTTGAAATAATTAAAAAGTAATATGCTTGTAATAAAATGCTATCAAATACTATGTTAAAGGAAATGAAATACAGATCAATATATATTAGTTTTTATGTAAAATATCTGAATGTGCTCACATTTATGATGAGTGAAAAACCTGAAGAAGCGTACGCTAATATATGACAGCATGAGGTAAATGTCTAAAGTTATTTTTGGCTTTACTTTAACTTTTAAATTTTGAATAATTTAAAATACATTGTTGCCAAGATTGATCACATGCTGTGACATAAAATACATGTTAACGCATTTGAAATAATTCAAGTTGTTTAATTTAAGCTCTGAGAACACAATGGAATTGAAATATAAATCAATAACAGAAAGACTACAAGAAAATCTCAAAAATAATTGTAAATTAAACAACACCTTTGTAAATAACAATAAGTCAAAGAAAAATTTTTCTAAAAGAAATTCACATGGGGTTGACATTAACGAAGTTCCACTCATTTCATTCACAAAACCAACAATATTTTACTATCTTCCTGCCTGCCTTTCTGACTTTGTTATGTCAACCTGTGGACCAGAGTGTTAATGATGTTCTTGCAGAAGAGATTATGAAAAAATTGGTATATCACATAAAATATAAAATCTTTCTAGTAATGTAAAAAATGCAGTTTTATTATTGCTTGTGACCCAACTGCTTAAGTAGATATTAACGGGATTGAAGTGAAACAATACAAAAGAAATAAAATTAAAAAGTGTAGCTATAATAATTTTTGGGGGCATATGTAATACATAAAATGTAAATTTTGATATAAACAAGAAAATATGAAGAAAAGAAAAGTAAATGACAGAGCTTTGGTAGAAGGTTGAAGTTAAGCAATTATCATATTAAATTAGACTGCTATAATAATGTTTTATGTAACCCTCATACTAAGCACAGAGGTAAACCAATAGTAGATACACAAAGATAAAAAAACAATCAAGCATATTTCTCTGATAAATCTCCATTAATTTACAAGGAAGAAAAACAGAAAAATCCACAAAACAGACAAAAAGAATAATAAAATGTAAATAGTAATTTTTTTAACTTCAGCATATCATGCAGGTATACATGTTTAGGGAATATATATTGCCTTTGCCCTGCCAAAGTCAGAGGTAAACTTCAAATGTGTCCATCCCACACAGTGAGCACCACACTAGGTGTGACACTATCACTTCTCTCCTCCTCCTTCCTTCTGCCCATCGAGCAACTAATGTTACTACTATATGACACATAAGTATTGATCAGTTAATAACAAGTTAATGGTGAGTACATGTCGTGCTTATTTTTCCATTCTTAGGATACTTCACCTAGTAGAATGGGCTCCAGTCTATACAGGATAATACAAGAGGTGTTAGGTCACCATTGTCTTTGTGGCTGAGTAGAAATCTATGATATACATATACCACATTTTATTAATGCACTCATATAATGATGGGCACTTGTGTTGTTCCCACATCTTTTCAACTGTGAATTGTGCTACCATAAACGTTCTAGTGCAGATGTCTTTTTTATAGAATGTCTTTTTTTGGTTTGTGTAGATGCCCAGTAATGAGATCGCTAGATAAAATGGCAGTTCTACTTTTAGATCTTTTTTGAATATCCATATTAACTTCCATAGAGGTTAAACTAGTTTGAAGTCCCACTAGCAGGATATGAGTGGTCCTATCTTTCTGAATCCATGCCAACATTTATTGTTTAGAATTTTTTGATAAAATCAATTCTCACTGCAGTTAAGTGATATCTGATTGTGAATGTGATTTGCAATTCCTTCATTATTGGAGATATAGAGAATTTTTCCGTGATTTTTGTAGAATTAACATTGTTAAAATATTTCTACCACCCAAAGTGAACTACAGATTCAATGCAATGCCTATTAAAATACCAACATCATTTTTTTCAGATCTAGAAAAAAATAATTCTATGCTTTGCATGAAATCAGAGAATACACCATATAGCAAAAAACAATCTAATGCAAAAAGAACAGATTGGGAGGCATCAATTTATCAGACTTTAAGCTATACTACAAGGCTATAGTAACCAAAAGAGCATGATATTGTCACAAGAACAGAGACATAGAACAACAAAACAGAAGCAAGAATCAGATATAAAATCCTCCTTACATAGGCATCTGATCTTTGACAAATCAGACAAAACCATACCTTGTGGAAAATAATCCTTTTTCGATAAATGGTGTTAGGAAAATTGGATAGCCACATTTAGAAGATGGAAACAGGATCCTCACCTCTCACCTCTTCCCAAAATCACCTAACAGTGGATAACAGACTTAAACCTAAGGCATGAAACTTTAAGAACTCTAGAAGAAAATATTGCAGAGAGGTACAAAAATGGTGGAGTGAACGTGACCTCCTTGATTCCTGTCTCAGAGAAAGCATAGATCTTGGTCTGCTACACAAAAGTGGATCTCTCTGCCACACGATCAGCATTGTGAATTGGCAGAGAAACAGCATGGGAGACAGAAAATGGGGGGGGAAAGGTGAAAAGGAGTTAGGATCATGAAATCTGGAGAGCACAAGACAAAAAATAGAAAATAGAGTGTGGGAGGGTCTTCCCAACATCCTCTTCTAGGATTCTTAAGGTTTCCTGCCTTAGGTTTAGGTCTGTTAACCATCTTGAATGTAGAAATTTGGTGCTTTTTAAGCTCTAACTTTGTTCAGTGCTAGTAAGATACAGTAATCAGGGCCAGTTTGACAAATATGTAGAGGCCAGTGAAATACGATGTGCATGACAGTCTGAAGACAGTCTGTCTAAAAATAGTTTCACCCACTGAGCTTTCAAGGCACCTTAAATTCTACCACTTAATAGAGAATCTTTATTATGAATGTTTAACTGTGAGTCTTTAATTAGTGTATACCAATACTTTAGTAGTATATTCTTGTTTTACCCTCAATTTAGAGGTGTGGGCTGATGATATTTTCCCACTAGATTCCAGAATGTTCCTGCCTTTTGGCCACCACAGTTGCCATTGCCATGGAATCTACCAACTGAACATAATTGCACCTGATTATAGTATGGACAATTGAGAAAGGACAAAAATGTCTCTGAATCAGCAAAATATGCCTATTCTATGAAACTTTATTAGTTAGAGCTTAGTTGTTTCTCTAAGCGTTATGCATAGATCATGTGCACCAAAATCATCTGAATGCCTGTTAAAATGTTGATTTCAGGATCATACCTCAGAGCTACTGTGGTAGAGTCTGTGTGGATAATTTTAAGTAGACTGCATTTTTTTTGGAGCAGTTTTATGTTCACAGCAAAATTGTGTGGAAAGTACAAAGATTTCCCCTGCACTCCTGACCCTGCACTTTCATAGGCTCCCCATGATGAGCATCCCCCACTAGAGTGGTATATTTGTTAGAACTCATGACCCTGCATTGACACATCGTTGTCATCCAAAGTCCATGGTTTACATTAGGGCTCACTCTTGGTGGTGTACGGACTATGGGTTTGGACAAATCTGTAATGATGTGTATCCACCATTACAGTATCAAACAGAGTAGTTTTGCTACCCTCAAAATCTTTCGTGTTCTGCCTATTAAGCCCTCTCTTCCCTCTAGCCCCCAGTAAGCCATTGCTCTTTTTACTGTCTCCATGGTTTTGCCCTTTTAGATTGGTTTCTTTCACCTAGTAAAGTTTAAATTTCCTTGGTGTGTTTTCATGGCTTGATAGTGGATTTCATTTTAGTAAAGAATAATATTCATTATCTGGATTTATCACAGCTTATTTATCCATTTGTCTACTGAAGAATATCTTGGCTGCTTCTAAGTTTTGGCAATTAGGAATAAAGCTGCTACAAACATCCAAGCACAGGTTTTTTTGCATGAACATAAATGTTCAACCCCTTTGGGTAAATGCCAAGGAATTGTACGGCGAGAATATGTTTAATTTTATAAGAAACTGCCAAATTGTCTTCCAAAGTGGCTATGTCACTTTGCATTCCCATTAGCAATGGATGAGAGTTCCCATTGTTCCACGTCTTTGCATGTGGTGTTGTCAGTATTCTGCGTTTTAGCTATTCTAATAGGAATGTAGAAATATCTCATTGTTGTCTTAATTTGAATTTCCCTAATGACATACGATGTGAAACACCTTTTCATATGCTTATTTGCCATTTGTGTATCTTCCTCATGAGGTGTCTATCAAGTTATTTGGCCCATTTGTTATTCAGATTGTTGGTTTTCTAATATATGAGTTTTAAGAGTTCTATGTATATTTCTGGTATAGAAACAGACACATAGACCAATGGAACAGGATAGAGATTCTAGAAATAAATCCATGCATATGATCAGTTTTTTTTTTCAAAGAAGATGTCAAAAACACACAGTGGAGGAAAGGACAGTCTCGTCAATGAATAGTACTGAAAAACCAGATATCCACATGCAGAAGAGTGCAATTAGACCCTCATCTCACACCTATATAAAAATTCACTTGAGATGAATTACATACTTGAATAAAAGACCTGAAACTAGAAAATGCTAGAAGAAAACATAAGAGAAACGCTCCATGACCTTGGTCTGGGCAAAGATTATTTTGGATACAAAAACAAAAATAGACAAATGAGACTGCATCAGACTGAAAAGCTGCTTATGCACATAAAATGAAAAAAGTCAACAGAGTGAAGAGACGAATTACAGAATGGAAGAATGTATCTGCAAACCATGTATCAGATAAAGAGTTAATGTCCAAAATATGTAAGGAATTCAGACAAATCAATAGCAAGAAAACAGTGAACCCAATTACAAAATGAGCAAAGGACCTGAATAAATGTTTCAAAAAATAAGACATACAAATAACCAACAAGTATATGAAAAATGCTCAATGTCACTAATCAACAGGGAAATACAAATCAAAGCTACAAATAAGATATCACCTTATACCTGTTAAAATGGCTATTAGCAAAAGGACAAAAAAGATACGTGTTGGCAAGAATGTGGAGGAAAAGGAACCCTTATACACTATTAATGGGAATGTAAATTAATACAGCCGTCAGGAAAACAGTATGAAGTTTCCTCAAAAAGTTAAAAATAGAACTAACATATGTTCCAGCAATCCCACTTCCAGGGATACATCCAAAGGAATTGAAATCAGTATGCCAAAGACATATCTGCCTCCCATGTTCACTGCAGCACTATTCACAGTGGCCAAGTTATGGAGTGAACCCAAGTGCCATCAACAAATAAATGAATAAAGAAAATGTGGTATATGTATGCAATAGAATACTATTTATTTTAAAGGGGAAGAAAATGTTGTCATTTATGGCAATATGGACAAACCTAGCTGACATATGTTAAATGAAGTAAGTCAGTTACTGAAGTTAAATACCACTTGATCTCACCTATATGTGGAGTGTGAAAATGTTAAACCTATAGAAATAGAGAGCAAAAGGTGATTACCAGAGGCTGGGGGGTGAGGGGCTGACGAGATGTTAGTCAAAGGACACAAAATTTCAGTTAGACAGTAGGAATAAATTTAAGAAATCTATCATACATCATGGTAACTATAGTTAATAACAATACAGTGTGTATTTGAAAATTGCAAGCAGAGTAGATTTTAGGTGTTCTTGCCACAAAATTAATACGGAAATGCATATGTTAAATACATTTGATTTAGCCATTCCACAAGGTATACAGAGAAAAAGGAACCCTTTTGATATCAAAACATCATGGTGTACACCATAAACATACAATTTTTACTTCTCAATTAAAATAAATTCTAAAAAGAATTCTTTGTGTATTTTGACTAGCATTCCTTTATCTGATGTCTCTTGCAAATGTTTTCTCCCAGTCTGCAGTTTGTCCATTCATTCTCTTGAGAATCTATATGAATTTTACTTGATCACCAGCATGTTACAAACTCCCAGGTGATTCCGATGGGCATGGAAGATTTTACCAGCGGTGTCAATGTTTGTTGATTGCTCCTGTGCTGCTAAGAGCTCTGATGTCTGAAAGTTCAGTCTAGCTGGCAGCATATTAGAAACTCCTTCTGAAGTAGTAAGTAGGATATGCATTGAAACATAGTTTTAACTTTGTCCCTCTGGTTGTAATGTTTCTCCTGCAGGTGACTTCAAGATTAGCTGTTTATCTTGGCATATTAGCCTTTATTACATGCCTGCAAGAGTTTATATTTTTATTTATTCTATTTGGGTTTCATTGTGATTCTTAGATCTGTGAATTATTGGCATGTTAGTTTTGGAAAAATTCTTGGCGATTATCTCTTCAAATATTTCCTCTGCCCTGAACTCTTTCTCCCTCTATTTTTCTAGAACTCTAATTATAGATACATTATGGTGTTTCATTTGGTGTTACAGATTTTGAATGCTTTTTCCCCCTTTTGTTGTTATTAACTAGCTCTTTGGTTTTTTTTTTTTAAGTGTTTTCCTTTTTGCACTTTGATGGGGCTCATTTCTATAAAACTGTCTTAAAGTGCACTTACTCTTTGCTGTTTCCTCTCTGCTGATAAAGTCATCAAAGAAATTCTTCAGCTTAGATATTATATTTTGTATTTCTAATGTGTCCATTTCATTGTGTTTTTATAGTTTCTCACTCTGTTGAAATATGTTGATTATTCATATTGTCCACTTTTTTTGCTAGATCATTTAACATATCAATCATATTATTTCAATACAGTTTCTATATCTAGGTAATCTTTAGATCTGGTTCTGTTCATTGTTTTATCTTTTGACAATAGATCCCTTTAAAAACACTTTTCTTCTTTTTGTATGTGTATGTGTCTTGAAATTTTTCAAATAAAATATTGAATATTGTGATAAAAGAAGAATAGAGATTGATGTACAGATTATTTGTGCTCAGCGTGGTAACCAGACATGGAAGTGTTTCCTTGCTCTCCCTCTTTGACAGGTGGCTTTTGCCTCATGTCATTTTTATGTTCTTTTTTATGATTTTTGTTTCTTTCTTCAACTTCACATTCTTATGCATTATTTTCCTAATTATATTTAGTTGTCTATCTGTATTTTCTTGCATGTCATTGAGCTTCTTTAAATTATTAATATTTTAAATGTATTTTAAATAATATTTATTTTAAATTATTTTTCAGATGATTTATATATTTCCATTTATTTTGGGTCAGTTACTGCAGCTTTATTAGTTTCCTTTGGTGGTGTCATGTTTGTCTGATTCCTTGTTACCTGTATAGACTTGCACTGGATCTGTGCATTTAAAAGAGCAAACCTCTCTTTCAGTCTTTACAGACTGGTTTCAGTAATTTAAATTTTTCTCCTGTGAGGTCTCTAGGCTGATGAGATTGCCTCTGGCATCGTAGTCAATTGTGGCTGTACCCGGTTCTTGTGGCTGATGCTGGGTCTGCAGTGGAGGCAGAGGTTTGTAGGCCTGGTACCAGTGGCTCCAGTGGGTGTGGGTCCTATCTGGTCTCTGGTTGGATTGGACTGTCTACAGGATGTTGGTCTTCTGGTGCTAGGATGTGGATCCACTTCAGAGCAAATAGATAGTGGGCTTGTTACCAGATGTGCTAATGGGTGTGGCTTCCTATGGGTATCTGGGAGGGATGCCATTGGATACTGGATGGGTCCTTGGATTGGCCATACTGCCCCAGTCTGTGCTGACATGGGCTGGAACTTACACACAAGGTTGTTTCAGGGTTCACAGCTGGCACTAAAATCTTCAGACCTTTCTCCAGGGTCACAGACAGGTGTGTCTTCCAGTAGCTTCCTGAGTGAGCAGGCCTGCTCTCAGACTTCGGATGAGAAGGGCTAGAGTCAATTTACAGGGTCATTTTAACATCCGTAATGGGACTAAGGTCAGGGTTATAGTAATTAAAACAGATGTATAAGCTTAAATAACTTAAGAATTAAGAATGTAACTAAATTGACATTTTAAGTTAATGGCAAATGGGTGATTATTTAAAATGTGACAGCTGGGTGACTGTTAAATTTAAGATTATCTCTATCACACATCATATGATGAAATAAATTCAAGATGAATGAAAAGTTTGATCACAGAAAACACAGAAAAAAGAGCATAGGGATGACTATTTATGTAATTCAAGTAGGAGGAAGGATTCTGAAGGAATGAGATCAAATGTAGAAGCCATGCAGAAAAAGGATTATTTGACTCCATAATAATAAAAATAATGAAAAATTATAAATAAATATATTAACAAATAAATAACTCAGAAATTAATAAAATAGAAACAAACATAATAGAAAATCTATTTAAAAAACCATAAACCAAAGCAGAAATGCAACTGGCCAGACACATATTTTAAAATCTAATCATTTCTAATAATGAAAATATTAATACCAACTGAAATGTCTATTTATATCTTTCATGATCAAGTAATTATTTAAAAACTATTCTCTTGTTTAGAGTTGGGAAAAACATACTTTCAAGCACTGACAGATATTGACATTATATTGATATATTGAGATATAATATCAATATGAAATTGATGTAGTATAGATGACAACTTGATACCAAGAATAAAAGCATTATAAAATTGCCTATATCTTTGCCTTATGTCGTCACTTATTTCCACTGAATAAATTTCTGGAACAGAAGTGAAATTGTACCAACTATTTAGCTATAAGTACAGCTCATCAAAATATTATTTACATTAAGGACAAATGGGTAATTGGTAAATCAAAACAAAAAAATATAATTCTACATAGTTACTTAAAGTGATGCTTTAAAAGTGAATTTGTTATGATATACCTTCATTGCCTTAAAATATTAACTGAAAAATATGTTTAAAAAACCCTAGAGCATATTTTTATTGAAAATATATATGTGAAGTAAAATGTCAGCAATTATACATGGCAATGTATAATGGCAATTAAGAATGGCAATTGACATATGTACTTAGGAGTGATTATTATTTCATTTTCTTTTTCTTCTGTTTTTTGTTCGTTTGTTTAAGAGACAGGGTCTTGCTCTGTAGCCTGGGCTGGAGCGTGGGCAAGATCATAGCTTACTCTCACCTCAAACATCTGGGCTCCATTATCAAAAGTGAGGTGACAGAAGATCAGAAGAATAGGCTCCACATGCACTCACCATCAAATTGGTACTGACTGATGAACACTACAGTGATCACATGGTGGTAATGTTCTCCAGGAATTAAAGGATTGGGGAGGGTAGACTTACAACTTAGGGACGCGGTGAGCATTGTGAAGGGAAGGGCATGCCTCTAACCCTTGCTAGGGAGAGGCAAAGATATAAAATGTAACCAAAATGTTTGTACTCTCATAATTTCCTGGAATTAGAAAAAAAAGAAAGAAATTAGGAACAAGACAAAAAAAAAAATCTGGGCTCAAGTGATCCTCCTGCCTCAGCCTCCTGAGTGGCTGTGACTACAGGTACATGCCACTATGCCTGGCTAACTCTTACTTTTTTGTAAAGATGGGGGTCTCACTATACTGCCCAAGCTGGTCTCGAACTCCTGGGCTCAAGTGATCTTCCTACCTTGGCCTCCCAAAGTGCTAGAATTACGAGCATGAGCCATCATGCCTGGCCTCTTCTTTTTACTTATTTTTAAATTTTATTTTTTTCTCTGATGAATAATTTCTACTCACACACATTTGAGGTTAGTCTTAAAATAATAAACCTGGGTTTGAATCATTTTAAGCCATTTATTAGCAATGTGCTTTGGATAGTATCTTACTTCTCAACTTCACTTCCACATCTTTAAAATAGAATACAAATACCCATCACATGTTGTTTTGAGGATCACATTCTATAAGGAATACTTAAAAAGTATAGCCATGCGTTACTTAATGACAGGGATACATTGTGAGCAATGCATCCTTAGGCAATCATGTTGTACAAATATCATAGCATGAACATACACAAACCTAGATCATATAGTCTGTTATACACCTAGGCTATATTGTATGGCCTATTGCTCCTAGGCCACAAATCTGTACAGTATGTTACTGTACTGAATCCTGTAGGCAATTGTCACACAATGATAAGTACGTGTGTATCTAAACATAAAAAAGATACTGTAATATCTGGTGGGACCACCAGTGTGTGAAGTCTGTTGTTGACCAAAACGTTATGTGGCACATAACGTATTACTTTCCTTCTTCCCTTCCCAAGAGATTTTCCTTGGATAGCATTTCTATTGTACATTTTTTCAGAATGTTATTTCAAAGCTGTATGTTTTGCCAAGTTTATATTTTCACAAATTCTAACACTCACAACAGTCATAGTAGCAGCAACATCAAAAGTGGGTTCCAAGAATCCCCTGTGGGTACCAAAATTAGTGGATGCTCAAGTCCCTTATATAAATGGTGCAGTATTTGCAATAACCTACGCACATCCTCCTGAATACTTCAAATCATCTCTAGACTGCTTATAATACCTAATTCAATATAATGCTATGCAAATTGTTGTTATAATGCATTGTATTTTCAAATATTTTCAATCTGTGGTTGGTTGAATTTGTGGAAGTGGATCCCGAGGATTGGGGGGCTAGTTTTATTGCCAGCAGCATTGAGACCTGTTTCTACAGAAGCTTTTGGCATCGCTCATAGCGCTGACTGCAGTATATGAAGAGTCAAGGGAAGCAGAGGTGCATCTTACAGAATCACTTTGCTGTCCAGATCACACATTTACAGTCTTCAACAATCTGTTCCTGATTAATAATACATATTTACTGAGTGCTCACTGCGTCCCACACTAACATCCTTACATTTTACAATCTTATCCAGTCCTCATGATAGTCCATTTTGCTAATGAGAAGACAGACTCAGAAAAGTTAAGTAATTTCCTCATAGTCACACAGCCAGTAAATTGTCTTGAACAAAAACTCTCTGGCTCTGACTCTAAAGGTCCCCTGGAGCAACCTCCTTTGTCTCTTTGCCTCAAGATTTTATCTTTCCCTCTTCAGCTTTTTGGAGTAAAGAACAATTGTTTACATCTTCACTGGTTGAGTTTTGAGTAGTGCTGTAAAGATGCCCCTCCTTGAGACTCCTGCATCAGACTTAACTAGAAAATGCTGCATAGCCTGTCCTAGGTGCTGTCATCCCTCTGCCTAATTGTAAACTACTGACCATAGTTTAAGTTGGCTTTTCTGATGAATAATGACCTGTCAGTGTCTAACCATTAGTGATAAGTCCCTTATCCCTTTCTCTCTTATACCCAAGAGCTAGCACAGCCCTGTAAAATTGAGTAGCTTTGTTTTCTGGAGTAATTCAGATGAACATTGCTCCCCAGCCCAGCTTCACTTGTCCCTTTAGAAGATCAAACTGAGCCCCCTGAAGTCACCACTCATTCTCCACGTAGTTGCTCCTAACCTGGGACTTATATTCTTTCACCTCTAGTGGGGAAGAATGTTGTTTTTCAGTTCGTTAAGATTGAGAATATTAAGAATCAAAGAAGTTTATGTTCAACTAAATGCTTTTTCCTAAGAATAGTCATTAAGATATTATTTTACAGGTAATTTTATCTTTCAAAAATGTGCAAGTTTGAATTTGAATTTTGATTTAGGGAATGATTTAAGGTTACCAGAATATCTAGTGATACATGGTAATATCTTTGGTCAATCACAGAGGTGCAGTATTAGTCACGGTGGTTGAGAGAAACAGAACCAATAGTATTTATCTGTGTGTGTGTGTGTGTGTGTGTGTGTGTGTGTGTATGTGTATACAAAGTCAGGCCCTCAACTGATTTGATGATGCCCACCCACATCTGGGAGGGTAATCTTTAAGGAGTCAATTGATTCAAATGCTAATCTCATCCAGAAACACCCTCACAGAGACAACTAGAGATTACCGTTAGACAAATACCTGGGCACCTCATGATCCAGTGAAGATGAAACAAAATTAACCATCACAGCGTCCATATGAATTAGAAAAAGAATAATCGTCAGCTTTGCAGGTGAGTCTCTTTCTCTAGTTCCACAATACTGGGCCAGTTTGGATCATTTATATAATGCTTGAGTCAGTGTTTCCGTCACCCAGATAGTGTTCATTGTACCCATTAAGTAGGTTATCACCCATCCCCTCCTTCTCCCTTCCTCCTTCTTGATTTCCATTGAGTTTTACTTTCCTCTTTGCATATGTGTGCTCATCAGTGAGTTCCAATTTAATAGTGAGTACCTATGGTGTTTGTTTTTCCATCCTTTAGATATTTCACTTAGAATAATTGTCTCATTTCCATCCAAATTGTTGTGAAAGGCAGTAAGCCATCCTTCTTCATGGCTGAGTAGTATTCCTTAGTATACATATACCAATTTTTGTTAATCCACTCATAAATTGATGGGCCCTTGGGTTGATTCCACATATTTCCAATTGTGAATTCTGCTGCAATAAACATTCGAGTACAGGTGTCTTTTTGATAAAATGAATTATTTTCCTTTGGGTAAATACTCAGTAGTGGGATTGCTGGATCAAATGGTGGATCTACTTTTAGTTCTTTGAGGTATCTCCATACTGTTTTTCACAGAGGTTGTACTAATTTTTGGTCCCACCAACAGTGTGGAAGTGCTCCTTTCTCTGCATCCATGCCAGTATCTAGTTATGTTCGGACTTTTTAATAAAAGCCATTCTAACAGGAATAAGGTGATATCTCCTTGTGGCTTTAATTTACATTTCCCTGATGATTAGTGACATTGAACATTTTTTCATGTTTATTGGCCATTTATCTATCTTCTTTTGGAAAGTTTCTGCTCATAACTTTAGCCCACTTTTTAATAGGGTTGTTTAATTTTTTCTTGCTGATTTGCTTGAGTTCTTTTTTGATTCTGGTCATTTGCCCTTTATCAGATGTATAGCTTGCGAATATTTTCTCCCATTCTGTAGGCTGTCTATTTGCAATGTTCATTATTTCCTTGTCTGTGCAGAAGCTTTTTAATTTAATCAAGTCCCATTTATTTATTTTTATTGTTGCTCTGGGGTCTTCTTCTATTGTTGCTATTGGGGTCTTCTTCATAAAGTCTTTACCTAGGCCAATATCTAGAAGAGTGTTTCCAACATGTTTTTCTAGTGTTATTATGGTTTCATGCCTTACATTTAAGTCTATTATTCATCTTGAATTAATTTTTGTGATACAACCTCCCAAGTCTCAATGAGGAAGAAATTGAATTCCTGAACAGACCAATAATGAGCAACCAGATGATGATTTTTTTATAGGTATCTTGGCAAGATGAGATCATGGGCACCCCTCCTTTCTCTCTTCTTATCAGCTAAGATTATTATAACAAAATAGAATTAAAGATTTCTTCACCTATCCTTTAGAATTCAAGTATAAAAGCTGCCCAATAAATGAGGTTTGTCAATATTTGCTTTATACAGTTATCACATATATATCACACTGAAAAGAATCCTTCAAATGACTACCCCAAAATAAAACTTATCTATTTGTAAGTACAATTTCTCATCTTCCCGTAATGAACAGAGGAGAAACAGCATGTGCACCCACACACACAAACACAAAATGTACGGATATATGTGTCATAAATAAATGGAATCACTTCTAATGGCACAAGTTGTGCCAATGAAATCCTGCAAAACCATATTTAATATACATACAAATAGAGAATTTTTCTACTGAGATATTTTCTTACATTTATTTTTATATTATTATTTTATAAAAGCAAAACAAGTAATACATGAGACATGTTAACAATCTATATTTTCTTTTGCAGTTTTCATCTTTTATAATCTATCCTGCTTAGAGGACTTGTGGGGATGAGTAGACAAAGAACTTCCCTTTCCTTTTTTAGAGTATTTTATTATAATAGACTTTCACATTTTCTAAATGGATTTGAGGAATCTGCAATATAGTAAAATATGTATTCTTCTTTTATCTATGAAACCCAAGGACAAAGGATTGTATAATATGTAGTCATCAAGCTGATAAAAGGTAAGTGAATTATCTGGCAGGATTAAGAAATGAGAGGAAAATTTTAGAATTCTGACTTGGAGTTATTTTCAGACTTTGTTGTGAATTCACTTCCTTTGCAACAGCACTGTCTACTGAATGCACACTCTTATGACAGTGGCACATGAAAGTTAACAATAACACAAAATCTCTACTCTTGACATAATTTCAATTTAATAGAAAACTAGAAAACAGTTAATGTGAGTGCAAATGTAAAATGTAAGAAATGCAGTTTCTGAACAGATAATGTAATTTTTAAATTACATTATGACCTCAGATCATCAGGCATTAGATTCTCATAAGGAGCTTGCAGCCTATGTCCCTTGCATGTGTAGTTTACTATTGAGTTTGTGCTACAATGAGAATCTAATGACACCTCTGATCTGACAGGAGGCGGAACTTATGAAGTGATGTGAGCATGGGGAGTGATTGTAAATACAGAAGAAGCTTCAAATTAATATAGTCACCCAGAAAAGAAAGCACTTATTATGATGTTTCCATTGTAAAATATATTTTGGAAACTGCATGATCTATGTGAGGACATTTGTTTCATTACATTTGGTTTACAACTTGTATCCAATTTTGCAGCCTGACCACCTACATCTTTAGCAGAATTAGTTTTAAATAATTTCAGCTGCTTCCAGATCACAAAGATACTATCAAAAATGTTTAGTTATATTGAAGACATGCCAAAGAATGTCTATAAAATAGTAGATGCAGTATTGTTAAACTATCAATTTTCATCAACTTGCTCTATAGATTCAATGCAATCCTAATTAAAATGCTCATGCACTGTTTAAAATAGATATTGGCAAGCTGATTCTAAAATTAATATGGAAAGGTAATAGAAATTAGAGTAGTCAAAATAATTTTGAAAAAAGAAGAACAAATTGGAGTCAATTAAAATTTAAATAAAAAGAAATTTAAATCTTTAAAACAAAAACAAAAACTATTCCATTGCCAATACCCTGCTGCTGAAATTACAAATCTCCTCCTGCTAGGCCTAGGGACTATCATGGAAGAAGGTGCCATATGAGATTATAAGTGATAATTTTGAGGGAGGGAATTAGTTCAGACCCTCAAGATCAAGGACAGACAGGTAGATGCTTAAACAGCTGGCAAAATGGGGGATTTTGCCCCTGTGGGCTACATGGACCAGGCATACATCCCAACCATAAAGAATTTCCTGCTTCCCATAAATTTAAAAAAAACTGCAGAGAGGATATCTAGATACCTGGTGACGGAGCTTCCTGGACATAGTCATTCCCAGTGATGGGGTTAATGCAATAAACATGTAATAAGAAATTTATGGGACACCTTAGGATAAATTACTGAAGTGACTGCAAAAAATATTGTTCTACAACAAAAGTCTCTAAATTCCTTAGCTTAAACGGATAACAACGCTTATGTTCTATATACCTAATTACTATAAGTCTAGAACTAAACCCCAGGATTACAATAGCTCAACACTTATAGATAAGTTAATTTTATAACTTTGTTTTTGGCATTTGGTTTTTTGTTCTTATGTTGTAAAAGCTGATAAATCCCTGTCCATGTAGATTCCCATCTGGCCTAGAACATTTAATTGTCTTGAAGTCTTTGACTTTAGGTCCCTTGGCCATAAAGTTCCCACTGAGGGACAGGATAAAACCGGGGCAGGTAGCCACACCAGACTGGGTAATTTGAAATGTATTTGTCTTATGGTTCTGTCGGGTTGTAGTTGCCTATTCTTGGTGTGCTCTTGGCTGAAGAATGACCAGACACACCAAAAGCAAGGCAAGCGCAAAACAAAGTTTATTGAGGAAGGACAAGATAGGTTTACAGAGCAAGAGCAAGATACGTTCACCACAGATGACAAATGGGTCCCCCTGTCATAACAAAAGGGCTTTGGTTATGGTCTGGGGTCTCGGTTTATAGTGTCTGGATTAGCCCCTCCTTGTGGTTCAGATCACTGAATCACTTTGATGGACAGTTTAGGACATGATCATTAGCCTTAGGTTATTCTAGGTAACTTTCCAAATCCTATGGTGCCTGGGCTCCCTGGCCTGTCAGCTGGGGGATTCCCTGCATTCCTTTGCAGATTAGCAGGGGTTCCTCCTTCCCCCAGGTGTGGCATGTGGCGGTTGCTTGGGGTAGGATGAAGGTGGGCAGCACAAAGACAGGTGCCCGCCTTTGTCCCTAGGAGAGTAGGAATCCCTCACTATCTGCCTAATAGTTCTAGAGGCTGAGAAGTCCAAGATTAAGGACTCCATCTGATGAGACCCTTCTTGCTGCATTATCCCATGGTAAAAGGCAGAATAGCAAGCAAGCACCTAAGACAGAGAGAGTCCAGGGGCTGAACTCCAGGGATAAGTAAGTTATTCCCATGATAATGACATTAATCCATTCATGAAGGCGGAGCCTTCATGACCTAATCACCCCTTAAAGGTTCCAGCTCTTACTACTCTCACAATGACAATTAGAATTCAACATAAGTCTAGGAGCAGACATTTAAACCATAGCAACAGGATAAAATAAACAGTAACTTAGGACAAAAAGAAAATACAAATAACAATGGCATATTGGTGCTGTCATATCAATAGTTAGATTAAACATAAATGGTCTAAATCCACCAAGTGAAAGATAGATTGGCAGAGCAGATTAGGAATGTGACCTAACTACACGCTTTCTAAAAGAAACTCACTTCAAATATAACAATACAGGTGGGTTAAAAGCAAAAGGATGAGAAAAATAGATCAGGTAAACATGAACCAAAGAAAAGCAGCAGCAGTACTGTGTTAATATCAAACAAAAGCAACTTCAGAGCAAAGAAGTTACCAGAGGTAGGAAGAGACATAGAATAATAAGAGTCAGTTTAGAGCAATTATAATATGTTTGCACCAAACAACAGAGCTGCAAAATATGCACAACAAAAACCAATAGGATTAAAAAGAAAAAAACCCGACAAATCCACAATTATTACTGGAGACTTCAACACCCCTCTCAGCATTTGGTAGAATAACTAGGCTCAAATTAAGAAGGATATGGAACAACTGAACAACACTATCAATTGACAGAAACTAATTGACATTCATAGAACATTACACCCAACAACAGCAAAATAGACATTTGAGAGGTGACAAAAGTTACACCCAGATAGACCACATATTGGACCATCAAACAAACTACAGCATATTTAAAACATAAATTCATACGGTGTATTCTCTGACCACAGTAGAATCAAACTAGAAATGAGTGTCATAAAGATAACATAACATTTCCAAACATTTGGAAAGTAAATGATACACTTGTAAATGATCTGGGGGTCTGTAAATGTATAACACATCAAAATTTGTGAGACTGACCTATAACTGTGCTGAGAGGGAAACTTATAGCACTAAATGAATACATTGAGAAAGAATAGAAGACTTAAATCAATAATCTAAGCCGCCACCTCAAGAACATAAAAATTGATGTAAGCTAAACTCAAAGCTGCGGAAGGAAGAAAATAATAATAATGATAAAAGACCAGAAATCAGTGTAATTGAAACCATAAAAAAAGAGAGAAAAGCAATGAAGCAGAGAACTGGTTCTTCTAAAACAATAATAAAATTGACAAACCTCTAACAAGACTTGCAAAGAAAAGCACACAGTTGCCAAGATCAGGAATGAAAGAGGGGATATCACTATAGATTCTATAGATATCAAAACAATAATAGAAGAATACTGCAAACAACTATCCACATATAAAATTGACAACTTAGATGCTCCAAATCCCATAAAAACACAAACCACCAAAACTCATCATTATGAAACAGTTTTAATTATCTTACAACTGTTAAGGAAATTGAATTTGTAATTTAAAAACTCCGCTCTCCCAAGAAATCTCCAAGCCCTGATGGTTTCACTAGTTTCACTAGAGAAATCTAACAAATGTTTAAAAGTAAAAGAAATTCTACATAATGTGTTTCAGAAAATAGTAGAATGGGGGAGATTTCTCAGTTCATTTTTAGAAGCTGGTATTACCTGATTCCAAAACCAGACAGAGACAATACCAAAAAAGAAAACTACAGAATAAGATCCCTCATAAATATAGATACAAAAATCTTTAACAAAATATTACCAAATGTAATCCAATAATATATAAAAAGGAGTCTATACACCATGACCATATTAGGTTTATTCCAGGGATGAAAATCTACTTTCATTCTGAAAAATAGAAAGTCTCTTTAAAAACTAAACATACAATTACCATATGGAGCACCATTTGTATTCCTAGGCATTTATCCCAGGGAAATAAAGACTTATGTTTACACAAAAATCTGTGTAAGAGTCTTTTTAATAGCTTTATTCATATTAGCTTAAACTGGAAGGAACTCAAATGTCTTTCAATGAGTGAATGATTAAACAAGCTACGGTATATCCCTACTGTGAAACACCACCCTACAACAGAAAGAAACAGAGTATTGATACATGCAACAACTTAGACGAATCTCTAGAGAATTATGCTGAGTCAAAAATGCCAATCCCAAAGAGTTACATATTATATGATTCCATTTATAGTAACATTCTTTAAATGGCCAAATTATAAAAATGGAGAACATATTGTTTGCCTGTGGTTAAGGAAGGGGTAGGTGTGGAATGAAAGTGTGGCTATAAAATGAATGAGGAGGGATATGGTGTTGATGGAGCTGTTCTGTATCTTGATTATATCAATGTCAGTATCCTGGTTCTGACAGTGTACTACGGTTTTACAAGATTCTCTTTTGGGGAAACACTGGGAAAGTACACAAGGGATCTCTCTGTATTATTTTTTACAATTGCATATGTACCTGTAAGTGTCTTAAAAAAAGGTTTAATTTGGGGAAAAAATAGAAGTATGTCTTAGTTAAATCTGATTCGATATTTCAATTTAAAAAGTTCCTCAAATTATAACTAATTTCATTTTCTAAATATTAACAGAAAAAAATATGGAGCCAAAGATTGCAAATGATTACTGTGATTGGATACTATGATTGTATGAGAAAAATACCATAATTAAGAGATAAATTAAGAGATAAACGAGATAAATTTTGATTTGCAGGACTTCCTGTGGTTAAAGATGTGAAACACACACACACACACACACACACACACACACACACACTTATGTGTATTAAGTAGTATAAAAGGATTTTTCATTTCTATAGGCCCCTGAGGCATCTGTCATTGATATTAGCAATAAAAGTCTATAGTTTTCTTTAAGTTGACATTTTATGAGGAAGTTCTATAGCAGATGTGGGGTGATGCCCACATTTGTATAACAAAGTAAGTATTTTACAGTGTAATAATGTGAATAAAACAAGAACATAGATAATAATAATTAATAATAATAATATTTAAAAATAAGAATGGTTTTATAAGTTAGGACAAAAATAAGTTTTTTAAAAGAATGTTTTTATTTATTATCCTTTTACAGGGATAGCTCTTTTTCTTTTTAACATCTGACTATGCTTTTAAATTAAAAATAGTGCCCATCTGTGTTTCGGCCTTGCAAAATGCTACGGGATTTTTGTGTGAAAGCCTAGAATGGATTTACTACATCATTTGCTACTGGCAGTGCTGAAAGGAAGAAGTAATAAAAATATATCTGCACAGCAGTTCTGGTGGATATGATTCTGGGGATCTCCCAGCTGGAAGAAACTGGCACATGGCACCTTGAGCTACATATGAAAAAAAAAAAAAAAACATAATGGGGAAATCATGCAATTAGACTGAAGTCTACGGCAGAGTCCTAGGTATGTGTGCATATGTGTGCATGCTGAGAATGCACGTGGCGATGTCCCATGCAATTCCAAAGAAAAGCACAGATCCCAATTCTGATGTCTGTTCTCAACCTCTCCATGCACTGACTTGCCTCACCATCCATGCTTAGCACAACAGAGGAATACGGTCAAAATGTCACCAGAAACAAATAAGAAAACTGCCAATGTTTTCATTATTCACTAAAGGAAAAAAGGCAATGTTGCACTATTTTGCTGAAGGAAAATGCTCCACCACCAATAAGAAGTATATTGTGTGTGTCAATGCACCAAAATATTATGAAAAACTATAGAACAATGACACGGAATAGAAAAATATTAATTCATTTAAAACATTACAATTTACCTTAACTATCCAGTATTATTTGATTGGCCAGCCTTTTTATTTCTCAAAGACCTCATGAATTTATAGACTCAAATTAATAATTACCCATAGATCCATTAAATCTTTGAAAGCTGTAATGTTCAGGTGCAGGTTGAAATAATGCTATGTAAAAATAATACAAAACTCAGTGGTTTACCACAAAAAGCATTGATTCCCTTCTCGTGGGGGTGCAAGTAGGATCTAGTTCTGTTAGATTTGGTTGGACTTAGCTGAAGTCAGCTCCTTGTTGACGTTTGGGTTCTAGACTTGTCCGACAAGTCTAGATATTATTCTATCTAGAATTTTTATTACTTAACCTGCTATATTGCTGTTACCTCTAGTGTAATATTAAATATAAGTGGTGCTAACAAGTTATGTTTGCATGGCTCACTATCTCAGTGGGATAAAATTCTATTTTTCTACCATTAAGGATTCATCTTTTGTTGGTACTCTCTATCAGAATAAGCAAGTTCCCTTCTTCTGTAGTTTGCTAAGAGTTCCTATCATAGATGCTGAAATCGATGAAAAGCTTTACAGTATATGTTGAAATGATTTCATGATTTTTTCTCTTTGTTGGTGGTAACATGGTGAATTGTAATATGTATTATTACTTTTTAATGTTGGACCAAACTCGCCGTCATTGTGATATCTCAAATTGTTCATATTTTATATAAATTATAAAATTCAATTTATCATTATCTAAGATAGAATTTGTATTAATGATGACAGATCAGTTTTAAATTTTTGCTTCTCATCATGTTTTTCTCAGGGTTTGACATCAAGTTTGTACTGGCCATCTAAGAATGAGTTGGGAAGTGTCCTCTCCCTGTATGTATGTATTTAGAGAACACTTTATTGTTCTCTTTATATATATAAAACTTTATTATACGTATATTTTTGAGTTTTTAGAAGATTGATATTATTTCATTTTTAAAAACCTTGAAAGAACTTAACAAGGCAGCTCTCTGTGCCTTATGCATTATCTGTAGGAACATTGTAAATGCAATTACGATTTCTTTGGTAAAATAGGGTATTCATGTTTTCATTTCTTCTTGTGCCAGTTTGGTACGTGGTATTTTTAAAGAAACAACAAATTTATTGGATAAAAATTCCTTGGATATTACTTTTATTACCTGTTTAATGTCTTCAGCGTATGAAATAAAAATTCCCATTTTTATTCTTGATACTTATAATCTGTGATTTTGTTTTTTCTTTATTAGTCTTGCTAGGGGTTTTATCAGTTGTGTTGGTCTTCTCAAGACCACAGATTTGTTATTATTTATTTTCTCAATTATGAATTTGTTTTCTTTTTATTAACAGCTATAGTCATTTTCTTATTTCTATTTATCAATTTTCTTTGAATTTGCTTTGCTGGTATTCACTAACTTTTTGAAATGGATTCGTGTATTAATCTCTAGGACATTTCTTTTATATGCATTTTAGCCTCTACATTTCTTTCTAAGCACTGATTTAGCTATATATCCCAGATTTTTGTGTTTTTTCATGTGATATTTCAATTGTCATTTAATTAAAATAATTTCAATGCCCTTGCTATCTGCTTTAGCCATTATGTTATTTAGAAGTATATATGATTTAATATCCCAAACATTTGTCTGAGCATTTCCTAGGTATTTTTGTTACATATTTTTGGCTCAATTCTCCTTTAGTCAGAGAACAACATTGAGAGTTTAATTACAGTTAAATATATAGCTATATTTGGTAAATCTTCTGTGGGCATATGAAAAAATGTATGCTCTTCCTTTATTAAGTGCAATATTTCATATATGTCAATTGGATTCAGGTTCTAAAAATTGTATTCACATTTCCTAATCATCCACAATTTGTCTTTGTTTCTCTGTTTTATCAGTTACCAAGAAACAAGGGTGAAAATCTTTCCCTATGGTTTTGGATCTCCTTAAATCTTTCTTTTACTACTGGCATTAGCTTATTAGGTGCATATACAATAGACTATCTTTCTGATAGAGTAACCTATTACTATGCCTTTTCACACCAAAAATGAGTGTAATTTTCGTATCTAATAATGTTTTATCTTAATGTATCTTGTGTCTAATATGAGTACAGCTGTATCAGCTTTTATTTGGTTAGTGTTTTCATCCAATACAAGTTTCATTATTTTATTTTCAACTTTTCTGTGTACTTAAATGTATGCTATATTGCATGTGCAATAGAAACTTGTTTTTTTAAATCTAATTTGAGTGTTTATTCCACTTACATATAATTATAGATATATTTGAATTTGAATCTGTCATCATACTATTTGTTTCTCATTGCTCCATCTTTTCTTTGTTCCATTTCTTCTTCCCTTCTTTTAGAAATTAATAAATTGTTAATTTTATTTTTATATTTTCACAATGTTGGCCTTGTAGTTATACATTTTTTATTATTCTTTCAGTGGTTACCCAAGAGATTAAAACATGCATCATTGACTTATTAAATCTTAAAGTAAATTGAGCATTTACAAATTTATTGACAACGTGAAAACCTTAGAACACTGAAGTCCATTTATCTGTCTACTAATTTATGTGCTTTTGGTTCATATATTCTAATTCTATACCAATATATAATCCCACAAACATATTATAGTTTAATACAGTCTACATTTAACCACTTATATTCAATTTTCTTTGTTCAGCATTTTTTTTTTTTTTTGTGAGCTTTCCTTGGACATGATTTCTCTGCTGGCAGAAAAATTCACTTTGTGCCTTTAGTAAGTCTTTTAGTAAGATTTAGCAGGGGATAAATTCTTTCAGGGTTTCTTTTTTCCTAACAATGTCTTCACTGTGCCTTCATTTTTGAAGAATATTCTCACTGCATATAGAATTCTAGTGTGGAAGTGTTTTTCTTTTAGCACTTGAGAAAAATGGTTTCTTATTTTTCTGGCTTCCATTATTTTTGTTGGAAAGTAAGCTGTGAGTTTATTGTGGCTCTTTGAAGGTGAAGTGTCTGTTTTTTCTCTGGCTGCTCATAAGATTTTCTTCTCTATATTTAGTTTTTGTCAGCATGTCTCTATTTTGCCTAGCTATAGCTTTCTTTGTATTTTTCTTTCTTATGATTCATTGAGTTACTTAGAACTCTAGGTGGTTGTTTTTCTTCAATTTTGGAAAATTCTTGGTCAGTATATGTCCATCAGTTGTTTTTAACACATTAATTCTTTTGGAATTCCTTTGATAAGTATTTTAGATCTTATTACTGTGGCTCACAATCTTTTGCCTTCTTTTCTTTATTAGTCATACTCTTCTATCTTTGAGCTTCAGTCTAAATATATCCTATTGAATTACCTTCAATTCACCAATGTTTTTATCTGTCATATGTCATCTGTTTTAATCCAATATACTACATCCTCATTTTCACTCCTAGTAATTTTCAGTTCTAAAATTTACATTTGATATTCTTCTGCTTACTCTAGGCTTAGTTTGCCTTTTACTTCTAATTTTTAAGATGGAAGATTATTTCAAAGTTTTCTTTCTCTTTTTTTTTTTAAATTTTAGTGTTTACAGCTAAAAATTTCCCTCTAAGCTGTTGTTTAACTGCATACTATAATTGTTGATATGTTGTGTTTGTGTTTTATTTATCTCATGGTATTTTCTAATTTGCTTTGTAATTTCTTCTTTGGCCTATTAATCATTTAACAGTATGTTGTTTAATTTCCACGTTTGTGAATTGCACCTTTCCTTCGATTATTGATTTCTAATATCGCTTTTAGTGGTTGGAGGCCATGCTTTGTTTGACTTCAATCCTTTTAATTGTATTAAGACTTGATTTGTGGGCCAGTATATCATCCATCCTAGAAAATATTTCATGTGCACTTAAAAAAGATGTGTATTCTGCGCTTAGGTTTGAGTGTTCTGTACATGTCTGTTTAGTTCACTTGGTTTATAGTGTTGGTTATGTGCTCTGTTTCCTTTTGATCTTTTGTCTAGTTGTTCTATCCATTATTGAAAGTGAAGCATTGAATTCTCCAATTATTGCGGTGGGTTTGTCTACTCCTCCCTTCAATTCTATCAGCTTTTGCTTCACGTATTGTGGGGCTCTGTTGTTGATTGCATATTTGTTTATAATTGTTACATGTTCTTAATGAATTTACCCTTTTATCTTTATGAAATGCCTCTCTTTATTTCCAGTAACAATTTTTGTTCTAAAATCTATTTTGTCTGATGGTGGGTTAGCCACTTCTGCTCTCAGTGGGTTGCTGTTTGCATGATATGTGTGTTTTTCCATCCTTTTACTTTCAATCTATTTACATTTTGAATCTAAAAAGTATAATCTGTAGACAACGTATAGTAGAATCATGTTTTCTTTCTTATCCATTGTGCCATTTCCTGCCTTTGATTTGGAGTATTTAATCCATTTATATTTTATGTAATTACTGAGAAGGTAGTATTGCCATCTGACATTTTACTATTTGTTTTTTATATGTATAATAATTTTTTCCCCTATTCCTTCACTACTAAATTTTTTTTATTAAGTAGACATTTTCTGGTGCATTATTTTTATTCTTTGTCATTTTTTAACACTTTTGTTTTTAAAGTGATTTCCTTGGAATTTACAAATAACATTTTAATGTAAAACAATCTGAGGCAGATTAGTATCAATATAAATTCAATAATACATACAACTTTTTCTCCTGTGATCTCCATTCTCTGCCACCTAATTTAGCTGTTATTGTCATATAAATTAAATCTTTCTCCACTGTATGCCTAACACAGATTTGCAATTATTGCTTTATCTAGTTATCTTTTAAATTAGGAGAATAAAGCACTACAAAAAATATATTTATACTCACTTTTCCATTTACCTATATAGTTTTCTATTTACCTGTATCATTACCTTTACTAGTGCTCTTTATTTCTTTTACATTTTTGAATTTTCATTGATACATAATAATTGAAAATTTTATGGGGTACATGTGATATTTTGATACATGCATACAGTGTATAATGATCAAATCAGGGTAATTAGGACATCTATCACCGCAAACATTTATCATTTCTTTTTGTTGGAAACATTTTAAATCTTCTGGCTATTTTGAAATACATAATAAATCATTGTTAACTATCATCACCTTACTTTCTATTGAACAATAAAATTTATTTCTTCTATCTGACTATATGCTTGTACCCATTAACTAACCTCTCTTTATCTACCCCAACCCTTCCTAGCCTCTAGTAATTATCATTTTACTCTCTACTTCCATGAGATCAACTTTTTAAACTTCCAAATATGAGTACAAACATGATATTTGACTTTCTATGTCTGGCTTCATTTAACTTAGTGGCCTCCACTTCCATCTATGTTGCTGCAAATGATAGGATTTCATTCTTCTTTTTTGGCTAAATGGTATTCCATTATGTGTATATACCACATTTCCTTTATTCATTCATCTGTTGATGGACACTTATGTTGATTCCATATCTTGGCTCTTGTGAATAGTGATGCAATGTAGAGGTGCAGGTAATCCTTTGATATACTGATTTCCTTTCCTTTGGATAAAAAGCCAGGACTGCTGGGTCACATGGTAGTTCTATTTCCAGTTTTTTCAGAAACCCCCATGATTTTTTTTCTTAATGGATATGCTAATTTACATTTCCACCAACAGAGTATAAGAGTTCCCTCTTCTCTGCACCCTTGCCAGCATTTGTCATTTTTTGTTATATTGATAGTAGCCATTTTAACTGGGGTAAGATGATATCTCATTGTGGTTTTGAGTTGTGTTTCTCTGATGATTAGAGATGTTGAGCAATTTTTCATATACCTCTTGGCCATTTGATAGTCTTCTTTTGATTTAGATTCTTTCATGACTTTTTAATTGGATTATAATCTAATAGTTTTATTTCAGCCTGAAGAGCTCCATTTAGCATTTTTTTGTAGGGAAGGTATGCTAGCAATAAACTCTTTCAGTTTTTGTTTTTCTTGGAGTGTCTTAATTTCTCTTTTTCTGTTAAAGAGTGGTTTTCCTTGAAATAGAATTCTTGATTGACAGTCTTTTTCCTTCAGCACTTTGAATATACCATGCCACTGCCTCCTGCACTCTATGGGTTCTGATGGAAGTCAGCTGTTTACCTTATTTAGGTAAAGTTGAACATGATGACTGCTTCTCTCTCATTGTTTTCAGGATTCTCACTTGCTGGCTTTAAACTGTTTAGTCATGAGGTGTTTAGGTTTAGATTTCTTTGAGTGTATTGTGTGTTGAGTTAATTGAGCTTTTTGAATGTATTGATTAATATTACCCATCAAGTTTTAGAGATTTTCAGACATTATTTTAAAAAATATTTATTTGCTCTTTTTCTCTCCTCTCTTGTTGGAGTTCCCATTGTGTGTGTACTGGTGTGTTTGATGGTATCCTATGAGATGCTGTGGCTCAATTCATTTGTCTTTACTCTTTTTTGTCCCTCTTTTGTTCTTTTGGATCTTTAATCAATTTAGCTATCTTCTAGGTAATTGATCTTTTATATTTTCTGCTCAAATCTGCTGTTGAGTTCTGCTAGCAAATATTTAATTTTTGTGATTGTACTTTTCAACTTCAGATTTTCTATTTGGTTTGGCTTTCCATCTTCTTATTAATATCCTCTATTTGATGAGACATTATTCTCATATGTTCCTTTAGTTCTTTAAATGTTTCCCTTCAGTTTTTTGAACATATATTAAAAATCTTACTTAAAGTCTTTGTCAAATAAATACAACTCTGGACTTCCTCAGGGACAGTTTATTTGATATATATTTTTTTCTGTTTTCGGGTCATACATTCTTGTTTCTTTTTATGATTCAAAGAATTTTTGTTTTTGATGTTTGCTTTGTGACTTTTCTGGAATAATTCTGTAAAATTTATATTCTTTATAATGGGTGTCTTTGTCATGTGAAGTCTCTGCTCAGTTAGCTTAGTTGTCTGCTTATGATTACACAGAGATTTCTTAGATGTCTGGAATCAATAATTCTCCAAATCTTTGTCAAGTGGCTCTGTGTGAATGTAAAGTATGTGTCTTGAACACTCAGTGAGTTTACAATACTGCCTTAGTCTTCACTTCTTGCTTGTGTAGAGCATCAAGGTAAGCCATAGATGGGAGTGTAGAGCACTTTCACATCTTTCCTGAGCATGTACATTGCCCTGGGAATGCACAAAACCCTACATCCATGGCATTTTAGATTCTCATGAATAAGTAAGAGTTTTTCCAAATCTTCTATGGACATCCATTCCCCAGCATTTCCTTTTAACTTTTCGGTGAGCCTATTGTGTGCCCCAACTGTTATCCACCCTTTTAGGCAGCTGGATGTTCAACATTTGTCTCTATTGTTTTTTTTTTGGCAACGCTTCTTCTATCCTGAGGAAAAGGCTGTTCACACTATGTAACTTAATAAAGACAGACTTGCAAGAGGCATCTTTCAACAAACCACAAGACCAGCCAAATAATAAAAGTTCTCTTGGAATTGGGCTTTGAAGATGCTTCAATCCTTTTTTGCTCTCTCCAGTGGCTACTATGATATTTACTTTCACTGCAGTCACAGGCCATTGGTTATCAAAAATAGCAAAAAGTTGTGCAGCTGGTAGATATGGGAATGGGGAAAGTTACATTGTTACAAACTTGCTTAAGAGATTCAGCTGTGGTTTGTTTTTTTGTTTTTTTTTAAATAAATGCTCCCTGGTTTTCTGCAACCCTTTGGTTAATTTCCAGAATTCTGAAAAAGTTTACTCTGATAATTATTTTTGCCAATGTTCTCATTGCTTTTGTGGAGGAGAAAATTTTCTGAGGTCTTTACTCCACGATTTTTGTTGATATCACTTCTAATAAATTCTTAATGTTATGCCATCACTGAACTCCTGGATTAAGTTCAATGTGTAGTCTGTATGCATTGCTGTGTTTGGATTCTTAAATATTTCATTTAAGATTTTTGGATCCCTTTCCCGTGGTGTCCTTATCTGATATTGAATCATGGTTTTCCCATTTTAATTGGAGATAGTAACCAAACAAGTGTTTAATATTGCCCTATATCAATATACATCAAGCCTAATTGTCTATCTACAATTCTGTGTAATTAAAATGGATGTTCTGAACAATAGCCATTACTTCTGTAATAACTATGTCTTTATAAGAACAGACATGCATTTCTTAACTTAGGGATATGATCTGAGAAATGTATCATGAGGTTATTTTGTCTTTTTATGAACATTATAGAGTATATTTACACAAACCTAACTGATACAGTTTACTGTAGGCCTAGGCTATATTGTGTGACTGATTGCTCCTAGGCTACAAACCTGTACAGTATGTTACTGGACTGAATACTGATGGCAATTGTAATACCATGGTAAGTATTTATGTATCTAAATATAGAAAAGTTAAAGTGAAAATATTATATTGTATTTTATGACACCACTGTTGTATATGCAGTCTGTCATTGACCAAAATGTTGTTATACAGTGAATGACTTTAGTTTTATTAAGGGAATTATGAAGAATGGGCTGCTAAATTTTAGAGGCATTTTTTATGAGATGATGACATAAATATTTTCCAGCTAATTTTATCATAATACTCAACTCCTCAAGCTTTTGACTTAATCAAGAGTTTACAGAGTGCTATAAAGCTTACTGTACCAGTCTATATAAAGCTCACCAGCACCCATAACCAAGTCACTGAGAATACTTAAAAGTATTGAGCAGCCTTTCATGTTGGATATAGGTTGCCAGATCTTTTCTAAATTTCAGCTTTAACCTTTTGAATTACCACATCTTTTTGATACATAATACCTTTTCTAATATGAAAAAAATAAAATTACTTTATCCTAACAATTTTACATCATGTCATTTGAAAATACACTAGCAAATTTCACTACAAGATTGGATGTCCCCAATATTTATCCACCCATCTATAAATCCATTCATCCATTTTCCTCCTCTTTTAACAAAATATTGAACATTAACCATGTACCACATATTCTATGAATCAATGGTGATATAAGGATAACACTGTTTCTTTATTTTCAAGGAATACACAGACAATTTATAAAGCAGGTACATAAACAATATCTTGTAAGGCTTTGGAATAAGTGCTGTAGTTTAGATGACCATGTAAATTGGTTTGCACAGAACAGTCCTGGATTATACTTATTGTTAAAATGTAATTGTTAATTGCACCTTCTCTGAATTTAACAAAAGACCCTACTTGAATGATAAAATACCCTACCTGTCTTTAATATCTAAAATGTTATTAAAACAAAATGGAGAGGAAATGGACTATAATTTTGGAAAAGTGCAATATTTATTCTCTATATTTTTTCCTCTATTTCTCTGTATACTTAATAAATTTTGCCTCTTTTGCTATTCCGTCTTAGAACTTGGCTGATTCAGTAATTTCTTATTAACCAACTGTCTTCTGACTTTATTTTCTCTTCCCTGAAGGTCTGGGATTCATCAAAGTCAGGATTTAATCACATAGGCTCAGGCCAGACATACGGTAAGAAAGCATTCCATTTGTTACGTGGCTCTGCCAATGCACATAAATCTATTCTGACTTAAGACTGCTTTGTGTCAGAGGCAAACATCCACAAAGGAGTTTCCTATCATTCTAATGGGGCCTTGGCTGAGATCACCAGATGCATCCGCTGGTGGGTACTTGGTTCCCATCCAGTCACAGGTTCCTAAACTAAAATCACAAAACCCAAATCTTTTATGCTCATGGAAATTTTAATACAACTCATCAAATATATTACATTTTCTTTGTGTCTGGTTTTTTTTTTTTTAACTGCAGTGTTTCAGAGAGGATAAAAAAAATCTATTGTCAATTTTTTTTTAATCTTTCAATAAAATCAGAAGATGTTGAATTTCCAGGTGTCCTTAAGATGTGTGGGTTGAGTAGGGCATTGTAAACCAGGACACTTCTTGCACCAAATCTGTGAGGTGAGCACATAGAGAGACATGACAATAATTTCAGGAGTTGGAAGTCTCCCTCCCTATAATATGCTTGAAATATTTATGATAATGCCTTAGTTTATTCCTTGAATTAAAAGTTACTTTTACCCCCATGTGAATTTATAGTTTTTATTTGTTTAAATTGTTTATAGTTGTATTTTTGAATAGGTAATGCAGACACATGGTGGAAAATACAAACATTATATAAAGTATTTAGAAAACATTCTTTGTTCCACCTCTGACCTCAGCCATTCTTCTTACTATAGAGAACATTTTCTGTCTTTCAGATATTTTTATAAATATTTTATACATATTCTGTCAAATACAGACACATATATTTTTGTATGTTACCTCACTTTTAATAAATAGAGCTTTCTTTTTCATTTAAAATTTGTCTTGGAAATAACTTTATATCATCACAGAAAGAGCTATTTAACTGTCCTTTCAGACAAAATAGTTTTTCAATGTGAGGATATACTTCCTCCTACTTGCCTACCCTCTATTAATGAAGGTTTAGGTTATTTCTAAATTTTAAATGCAAAGACTCAATGTGTAACCTAGAGCATGCATAATTTCACACTTGTGAGACTAGATGTGAAGAATTCTTCTAGTGAAATAGATGGCTAAAAAAGGACTTTTTGCATTTGTAATTTTGTTAGATTCTGTGATGGATGAAGGATTTTTATCAGCAGTATATGAGGGTACTTCTTTAATCATATCTTTGCCAACACTATGAGCCATCCAGTCTTTTAATCTTTACTAATCTAGTAAGTAAAAAGTAGTATTGCAAAGTAGTTTAATTTTTATTTTATTCTAAGTAAGACTGACCTACATTTTTAAAGTTTATAAATGTTTAAAATTTTCTTTCCTTCTGTTCGTTTGTGCTCCTTGTATTGTAGATTTTTACCTTATATATCTATAGGATTTCTGTGTATATTCTTTAAAATTAGCTCTTTTGATATGACTTGAAAATAGTTTTCATAGTTTGTCATAGTCCTTGTGACTTACCTATGCAAAATATTTAAAAATTTTTATCAATCTTTTTTTTTGAATAGCTTCTGGATTTCAAATTATAATCAGAAAGATCTTTCTCACTCTGAGGTCATGTAGTAATTCTCAAATATTATTATGGTTTTTAAATCTATTTATTGATTTACATGTAAAAGTTTGGTTCATTTGAAATTTCATCTGGAGAAAATTGTAATTTTCAATGTAGTTTTTCAACATAATTTATTAAACGATCCAGCTTTCCCCTTTTAACTCTGGTGCCTACTGTATCACATACTAAATTCCTTTCTGTATTTGGATCTATTTCTAAATTTCTTCATTCCGTCCCAGTGATGTATCTTTATTCTACACAAGCAAAATTCTCATCAGTTTAAATATTTCATACCTACAAGTTTTAATATCTGCTAATTTTTTCACAATATTTTTCCCATGTCTTATTTTCTCTGACTAGTCTTGCTTGTTTAATTTTCCATATGACCTTGGTATCAGCTTGCATATGTGGTTAATATTTTAATTGTGATCAGGTTAAATTTAAAGATTATCTTATATAAAGCTTTTATTTTTATAATGGTGACCCTTTCTATTAAAAATATCTAATGTGAATTTCCATTAGTCTTTTTTTGAGTCAGGAGAATTTTCAAGTTTTATCCATGTATGTCTTTAATATTTCTTAATACATTTATTCATATATATTTCAACATTGTTGGGCTGTTGGAAATGGAAAATTATTATACCTTTTAAATTGTTGCTGTTTTATATATAAGTGTTATAGATTTCTATGCATCCAGTTGATATCCACTCACCTGGTGGAATCCTACCATTTACTATTGATTTTCAGTTGTAGTACTGTGTTTTCTTAATGATATAAAATAATATTATCTGAAAGTAGATGTAATTTCATACATATTTTTGCCTTTCCCTACTTCATAACTGAACAGATAATACCCTAAAAACAATACTAAACAGTAATAGTGACAATGAATACTTACCATATATCACAATATCATCTTATTTTATATTTTAATATAATTCTATTCTATTAAGATTTTAAAAATCAAGAATGGATAATAAATATTATCAATTTCTGTATAATGATCTGTAAGAATTACCTATATTTCTTTTTGAGCTATTAATATGTTTAATTATGTCAGAGGTTTACTTTTTTCTTTTTGATTAATTTTTTTACTGTCTTTGCATTTCTTAAAAAATATTCCACTTGGCCTTGTTGTATTAGTTTCTTTAATGTGCTACTGGCTTCTGTTTGTTAATATTTTACTTAAGATTTATCATCAATTGTCATAGTAAGATTTGCTACACTTTTTTATGGCAGTATTTGTTGTTGTTGCTCTAATAGTTATAAATTGTTATCCTCATTTCACATAAAGAATTTAGAAGTTCTCCCTTTCTGTGCTTTAGAAAGATTTAAATAGCATTGATTTATCTGGTCTTAAGAGATATTGTAGGCCGGGTGTGGTGGCTCACGCCTGTAATCCCAGCACTCTGGGAGGCCGAGGCGGGTGCATAGCTCAAGGTCAGGAGTTCGAAAGCAGCCTGAACAAGAGTGAGACCCCGTCTCTACTAAAAAAATAGAAAGAAAAATATATAGAAACTAAAAATATATAGAAAAAAAAATTAGCCGGGCATGGTGGTGCTTGCCTGTAGTCCCAGCTACTTGGAAGGCTGAGGCAGGAGGATCACTTGAGCCCAGGAGTTTGAGGTTGCTGTGAGCTAGGTTGATGCCACGGCACTCTAGCCTGGGCAACAGAGTGAGACTCTATCTAAAAAAAAAGAGAGAGAGAGAGAGAGAGAGAGATATTGTAGATGTCTTCCTAAAGCTGTCGTAGCCTGGTGCTTTTTTAGAAGTAGCTCTTTGACAACATTTTTCTCTTTTAAGATTGTCTTTTCTGATTTTCTATTTCTTTTAGAGTATAGATATTTCTCCAGGGCCAGATGGCTTTGCTAATAAATTCTATTAACCAAAGATGAAAATTATCAGTAATACACCAGCTCAGAAAAATGGGATGGTATGAACACTTCCTAACTCATTTTATAGAGAGTTATAACTTATTAATTGTGTCATTTAGGTCATGTGTATCATTAGGGTTTCTTAAAATTATCCATTTTACCCCTCATAGAATGAGATTAGTACCTTAAAATCTTTTCCCAACTTATTTCTCTTTCATTATCATATGTTTTAACTCCTGTAATCTTTGCTTCATGATTATTGATGCCATCTTATTTGGTATCCACATCTGTAACTTCTTTATTGTAAACCTCATCCTTAAAAGACTGAAAATGCCCTTCTATGATTTATTTAATGCCTTTTAAAATAATTTATCTTTATCTGAAATAAAGGTCACAGCCATTCTTCCTTTTTATTTGTTTGTTTGCATTTTGCTGGCATTTCTTGCAAATTCTGTTATTTACTTTTCCAACTCAGTTTGCTTTAGATTGTGTCTCATGAATAATGCAAAGAATTTTTTACTTTGTAAGCTAATACGAATGGCCTCTTCTTTTACTGAGTATGAGCCATTTGTATTTATTCATATGGCATATATGAGTTATCCCAAATTATCTCATAATCTACTCTCCGTTTTAACAGCTTATAAAAATCTTAAATGTGGCTCTTTCTTTGCTTTGATTTTTGATGTCTATTTTCTTGGTGTATCTATTTTGCCACAATGGTTACTATTATATCATTGTATAATCTCCTGGGTTATCTATTTTCCTGGACAGTCCATATTATTAATACTTCTCTATTACCCCACGTATCTTGTTTGCCCCTCCAGATCCACTTTCCAGCTTTCTGCCTCCTCTCTTTGATCCAGAAGTCTGACCCTTATGAACCTTATGAATAAATTTCTATAACCTTTGTTTTCTGGTGAACCCTGGCAAGAAACAGGATGGAGGGAGACGAGAATGGCTGTGTCTTGTGACTTACCACCATTGTTCTTTTTACTGGGACCAATTCTATGTAATTCTCCATACTCCTGGATTATAGCAGTGCTGCTTCTCTCATTCTTTCTAGGCTAGGAGTAGTAACCCCGATTTGAGTTCTATTCTTCGCGATTTCCCTAAACCGACACATTGTAAATTGTTCCTTTAAAAATAAGCCTACCTCACATTTTCCTATTTCAAGAGTTCCACCTCTTTCCTGCTGTGCCCCTGACCGATATGCCTGTTACAAGCAATGACAAAGTTAGAGTAATTCCTTCTCTTTTCTCTCCCTCACTCTCCTATAATGCCAGATTTTACTTAATTGTGATTTTTCTTAATGTCTACCATCATGCTGTTAACTGTGATTGCAGCTTCTTATTTTGAGTGGTCAGCTTTAACTTCTAAACTCTGATATCCTTGCAATAAAAATGAAGAACTTTGCATGCTTCACCTCCATTCATCTTTCACGCCCTCCCCCACCTCCAAGTGTTCATTAGTTACAGATTTTCTACATAGTGCATACGTTCACGTGCTATTTTAATAAACTAATTGCCATATTTTAGCTTGTTATTCTATTAACTAAATTCAATCCTTACTACTATATGTTTTACTCTAGTTTCATAATTATTTTTTATTTGGCTGAAGTTTCACCTCTAGTGTATTTCTTGAATATTGCTTAGAAAGATTGCCAGATAATATAAAAGATGCTTAGTTAAATTTTGAGCTTTATAAAAACAAGTAAATTTTTAGTATAAATGTCTCAAGTATTGCATGGGACATTTTTATTAGCCAAATCTGGCAACCGTATATCTGGCGTATGGTATGTACTCAATAAGTGTTAACTATTTGGATGATTTGGAGTTTGTGAAAATGATAAACCTACGTTTTGATGGAGATTATTTAGGTTCAGTTTTTCCTGGAACACAAGATGCACTTACAACATGTTATTCAAATTTTCTTTTATTTCCAATACTAGTTTCTTGAATAATCTACTTGCTGTGAAGTAGATTAAAGGTGGGTGCAAATTATTTGCAATTCACCACCAAAATTGAGTGATGGGGAATATTATACTCTCCTTGAATCTGGGCTAGCTCTCTCCCTCTCTGTTTTTGACCCATAGACTATGACGGAAGTGAGGTTATGCAGTTTCTGAGGCCAGGCGTCAAGCGATTTGCAACTTCTGCTTTCACCCTGCTTGGAACACTGCCCCTTGGAAGCCAGCCACGATGGGACGGTCAGGTGGTCAGACTACTCTTGGGTGAAGCCCAAATTAGCCATATAGAAAGACAGACACGTGTAAGAGCCGAATATATTGAGAACACCTAATTCAGCCCAGACACCAGCTGACTGTAGTTGACAGGACTGAGAGCAAAAGAGCTCCCCAGCCCAGCCCTTCCTGATTCCCACAGAAAGTGAGTGTGTGAGATGCTTTGTGTTGGAAGCCACTAAGTTTTAGGGTAGCTTGTTATGCAGCAAGGAAATTATTATAACAGACTTTTAAGAATTTGGGTACTCAGTTTTACAAATATATAATATCCCTTTGTTTCTATTCTATATCCAGCACCTTCTATTCCATTCTTTTAGCCATTTCTTCCTTATGATTGTCTCATTTTGCTCACTTTATTTTTTATTTCTATATATATATATGATCATTATTGCATTTTTGGCATTGTCTGTTTCTTCTTCTTGTCCTTTTAAATTTACCTTAATTTCTCTAAAAGTTAATTTTATATTATTTATCTTACCGTTCTCTCCTGAACACCGTCTGCTCACTGTCAAGCTCTTCTTGCTGGTGGCAGTCTCCTCTTTGAACTACCGTACTTTGTATCTTGTGTTTCATTCAGAGAAGCAATGGCTTTGTCGATTTAAAAAATTATGGTGAAATTCGGCCACAATTTTTATCTTTACCTAGGTTTTCTTCCATTCTGTTATAGTACAGTTGTGCAGGTTTCTCTGCTGTTTCCTTTTTTGATTAATCAAAATGTTTTACATCTATGTTTATCTGGGATATTGGTATGTAGTATTCTTTTTGTGTGTGTGTCCTTGTCTGGTTTTGGTGTCAGGGTGATGCTGATCTTGTAGGACGAGTTAGGGAGAATTACATCTTTCTTGATTTTTTGGAACAGTTTCTGAAGGACTGGTGTTATTTCTTCTTTGTACCTTTGGTAGCGTTCAATTGTGAATCCGTCTGGTCCTAGGCTTTTCTCTGTTGGGAAGGGTTTTTTTTTTTTTTTATTACTGATTCAATCTTGCTACTTGTTATTGGTCTGTTCAAGTTTTCTATTTCTCCCTGTGTCAATCTTGGAAGGTTGTATGTTTCCAGGGGTTTATCCATTTTCTCTAGGTTTTCTAGTTTGTGAGACTATAGTAGTTTGTAATAGTCTCTGATGATCTTTTGTATTTCTGCGGCATCAGTTGCGATGTCTCCTTATTCATATCTTATTTTAGTTTTTTTAATTTGGATCTACTCTCTTCTTTGCTTCATTAGTCTAATTAGTGGTTTATTAATTTTGTTTATCTTTCTGAAGAACCAACTTTTCTTTTTATTGTTTTTTTGGTCTCTATTTCATTTAGTTTTTCTGTGATCTTTATTATTTCTTTTCTTCTATTAGCTTTAGGTTTGTTTTGTTCTTACTTGTCTAGTTCCTTGAAGTGTGGCTTTAGGCTGTTCATTTGTAATATTTTTTATTTTTTGATGTAGGCTTTTAATGCTATAAAATTCCCTTTTGCACTGCTTTTACTGTATCCCACAGGTTTTGGTATGTTGTGTTTCTATGAAGTTTATTTTTAAAAGGAGATATTTTGGTATGTTTAAATTTTTATTTAAAAAACCTCTTATGTGGGAGGAACCTTAATAAGCAAAGACCTTACAGAGAATGAGAGTACATAAAGGGAGAGGTTGACATTAGATAAAATTAGGAATAGTTTACATACTAAAACAGGAAAGAAGAAAGAGTATGTAGGCATAAGTACAAATGGGGGGTAAATTTGTTGGTGGGAAATTGTAGCTGTTTCGGTGTGGTTGGTTGGTTTTATATTTTATATGATATAATAAGTGTAACCGTCAACCTAGACCAAAGTAAAGGAATAAAATATTGCATATTTGAGATGAAAGAAGAGCAATCATAGTGAAGGGTCTGAGAGAATACATCATTTTAAAAGCAAACTTTGATGGAAAGAAGGGAATCATTGAGTTTAAACATGGGCTGGGGGAAAAATGGGTAAGTCATCTTGTATAGCCAGAGGTTAGACTGGAGAGAGAAAAATAGTTGTGCAAATGGGAAAAATGGTATACTGAGATTGCGTGCAAACTGTGTTCATCGTTTTACTCATCTTGACTTTACAAACTGCACATAGTTATACTAGAGAAAAAGTTAGTGTTTTGGCAAACTTTGGGGAGTGCATACTGTGTGTCACCATTCTCTGAACTATCTGAATGAATTGAAGAATTTCAGACATATTATCTGGTTTCCTTGGTTTCCATGTATTTATCAGCTGCTCTCGCTTTGTGTTATTGGTTTGTGGGAAAATGCCGACTTAGGTAAGACTGTTAAGTAGGACTAACATATATTAAATAGGACAACAATGTCTGTCTAGGTCAAATAAAAGAGAAATACATCCAACTAATAATTAATCCACCACTGGTGGAGATCCAGTTTAGTCAAGGTGCACCTCAGACACAGTGTTCAAAATGCAATGAATTAAGTTGGAAAGAAAGGAAATTCAGCTATCTCATCCCAAAAGAAAAGGAGAGAGTCAAGGCTTATAAAAAGTCAAAGCCACCTGAAAAACAGGGGAATTTGGAACTTAGGGTTATTATGTTAGAGTACTAATGTGACGATAGGCTTGCACGTTCTCTGTTATGTCCTCTACTTGGAAATGAACACGGTAAGAGGTGGAGAATCAATAGAAAAGAGGATGGCCCCAACATTGGGAGAAGGGGTTAGCCAGAAGTTATGCTATTGTTGGAGCAAAGGTCACAAGATCATGGTTGTGGACTGAACAAACCCACCGATGAATTTGCTTGTGCTGAACAGTGTTTAAAGTAAACTGATTTAGTTTATAACATCCCCAGATTTTGAGATTTTACACACACATCTATATTTCAAGTTTGAATTTCTGTGTGGGAATAAGTAGTTGGAGCTCAGTAGCTGCTGTCATACTTAGGAAGATTGTGAACTGTCTCCAGTTTTCCATAGTCCCCACCCAACCAAATTCTCTCTTGTTTTGGGGTTGTCTCCTGTCCCTGGCTTATAGAAACACATGGAAGTGGGGAAGGGATTGGAAGTTGCTAGGAGGGGAAATTCACTGTTTTAGAGAAATGCTTCTGAACTAGTAATATGTCTTTGCAGAGGGTATAAAAAGAGGTTAGAAGTCACTGTTTCATATGTTTGCTGTTAAACTCACTATATATAGGAAGGAAAGAAACTGTAATTTTGACCTTGGGTCAGAGTGTGGACATGAAAGTAATAGTCTGCCCCGTCACCGCCTGCTGTGCATGTTGGTTGCTAAACAATCCAGATGGTAGGGGAGAAGGGTATAGAGAGGCAGGAGGAAAGTGCATGAATAAATTTGCTCAGATTCACGTGATGTAAAAATGATAGCATACAGCAATGCAACTGATTCATAAAGATATTATATCAAGAAGAGCTGTCTGCACTGAAGACGAGCATCTGCTCTGAGCACAGCTTTATTACTGGAATGCGGTTGTTCTCTTTGGTCTAGTAAATCCAATAATATCTGCCAGTTCTACCTTAGTCTCCTAAAAAGTTTTATAGGATGTGCCAACAATGGGCATGAAAATGCAAATCCTCTTCTGTTCCGGGACAGCCTCAGTGAAAAAATAAGGAGTAAATGCAGTTGTCAATTCTATCTGGGAAATTTTTAAAGGGCCGTGTCTCCCACCATTGCATCTAGTTTGAAGTAGCTGTACATTAAGTTATAATTGGAAGTTCTTTTTGTAATCTATTTTTTAGAAAATGTTCTAAATATGATGAGGAGGGTTTCTACAGAAACAACCTGTAAAATATTGGTGACTGTTGGCTCCACTAGACCAGTGACCCTGAGCTCTCCTAATATCTGTTGCTACGTGACTCAGTCAGGCCAGTTAGTTTCTGTATGCCTCACTTTTTAAAATCTAGAAATGAGTGACAATATTTTATCTAGCTAGCATATAAGGTTGCTATTTTAAATTCCAGATTATAATAATGCACATAAAACTCTTTAAATAACATAAAATACTCAATGAATAGGTAGATAATTTGTTATGCTTGAGTTTGGGTGTTATGAATAAACCATTAACTGTGTGAGTAAAGGAATGAGAAATACATTCTGAGTATTTTTTGTTTAAAGTATGATTATATGCTGTAAATTGTACAGATCTTAAGTGCACAGTTGGATGACGAGCTTAAAAAAATTTGCACAACCCTTTAACCAACACCACAATAAAGATAGAGAACATTTCTATCATGCTAGAATATTTGCTATGACTCAGGAACTCCACTTTCATTTATATACTCAAGAAAAATTAAGCATTGATCCAGAACAACAGCTGTACAGAATGTCATATAAGCTTTACTCATAATAGTAAAAAACTAAAAACAATCAAATGTCCAACAATAGGAGAATGTATAAACAAATCAAGGTGTATTCATATAATAAAATAATATTCACTGATAAAAAGGAACTAAACATCAATGCATATAACAGCATGAATGAATCCTTTCAATATTTAAAGAAGTCAAACATAAAGAAATGATTCCATATGAGTAATCCTTGAGGTTCTAAAAATAAAATAGTGATGATGCTCAACTCTCTTTAGTTATGAGATTAATGCAGAGAAATAAATGTTGTGACTCATTGAAAGAAAGGGGGAGGGATCTGAGCACACCTAATTCTGCTTATTTTTTCTTTCAATATAAGCATCTTATCTGTTTTAATCTGTGTTGAATTTTGTGATTTTGGGTAGATTTTTCTGATGAAAATGATGAAAATGTTGAAATTATGATAAGAAAAATTAGGTGTTAAATATTGAATGCTTCATGAAAGCAAAACACAAATAATCCCTAGACAAAATGAATAATTCAAATCAGACCTTCCTACCATTTGGAAATATAAACAATATGTAATAAAAATCTATTATTGAGTGGCTGCTGTATGAATTTTGAATAAAAACAATTTTATAGTGGTTTTCACTATACTTATTCATCATCAATATACCAGCAAGAGTCTCTCAGGAATGGCTTCCATATGCACACTTTCGTTGTCGCATGGTACATTCTGAGTATTTTTTTGTAAAGTATTTTCTAAGTAAACTTTGTCAAAATGTACTTGACACACTGGGATTTCTTGATAATTTTTATGGACTATGATGTAATGTCTGTGTGGAAAAAATTATCACTACTTATTATTTACCTGATAGATTAATGACTCCTCTGTATCTTCTATGTTCCGTGTATGCTGACAATGCATGGAAAGTCTCTGACCAAGATGCTAACACTGATAGAGTATTATTAAAGATGTTATGAGGGAAGTAAAAGGTGATTGTTCTGGCCTCACATTAAAAAAAAATAGCTGCAATTGCCTTTGTACAACTTTGTGGATGGCTTAAGAAGTCAAAGATGTTGTGTATCTCACATACAAACATTGTTCCTTGATTATAATTTGTTAAGTGACTGAGCTCTTTCTTGTTCAATGAAGATCACAGAATATATTTAAAGGTACGCAAAGGATTACTTAGGAATCTTCTTCTTGAGGAAACTCAGTACATTGCATTGCTGTGTCTCAAGTCATAATCTACTTCTCTCTCTGTTCCCCATGCCTTTTAGTCTTTATTTGTATTACATTTTTGCTTTTTCTTACTAGGCTTAGCAGAGGTAAAAGTAAACACTGATGATTGTAGTTGGTGTCACTACTCTTATTTTACACTATGGAGACTTCAAAAATAGGAGAATCATAAACTGATATAAAATGATTGATTTGCTATAGTACTTGAATACACTGAAAAGGTCTTTTTTGAAAAAAAGGACAGACATCTCTAATTATCTTTAACTATTCATAATTGGCTCCCTGAGGAAATATTTTTACATGGACCCTTCCTTAAAGAACTCTTTTATGGAAACTGTCCTTACAATAACCTTCAATCATTTCAGACATGTTTATGTGGCTCTCCTCCAGAGTCAAGCTTTCTTTAGAGTGAGTGTAAATCTCATTGTAAACCTACACCTTCAAATAAACCAAAGTAGCATATTTCTTCCCAGTTGGCCTTCACTTCCTCAAATTCTTTCTGTAAAGCCTGAGTATTTTGAGGCCAATAACACATGAAAAAATTATCTTCAGGAATGAACTTCTTCCTTTATCTTGAAATATATTCTGCTGCTATTTTAGTGATCACTTAGAGGTTTATTATCTCATAATTTTTTTAATGTTCATATTGATAATTATATGTCATTTTCTCTCATTTGAAAAGCTTTCTGATTTCATCCCATAGTGCATTACCATCAAATTGCATGCCTAGAGCATTTATTTTTCAGATATACGTATTTGTGAATGAAACATGCATTCACACAATATGGTGTAGTTTGTATTTATTCATTTCCTGTGTTTTTACATGTTTTGCATGACTGTCATAGAAGTTTTTCCTAGAAGTTGAGTTTGTATGTCATATTTATTTTATCCTGTGTAATTAAGTCCTTCTAACATTTCACATTCTCACATCACAGTACACTTAAGCAATGATATATTAGCACATTGTGAATTAACACATAAGGCTGCTTCCAGTAAAAGGTCTAGGGTCTTCAACCACTTATGACCAATGTATTGCATGAGGCACTACTCTGCAAGCTGGAAATACAGCAGTGAACAACATAGGCAAAGATCCTGTCATTGTCATGTTTATATCATAAAGGTGAGCACTATACAGTGATCAAATATATAGCATGCCTACAAGTGTAACTAGGGAAAAATGAAGAGTGGTGGGACAATAAGGTAGTGCCATTTTAGGTGGAGTCATCTGAGAAGGTTCTCTGAGAAGATGGCTTTAGAAAAGACCAAAAGTTGAGCTAATTGTGGGAATGGGCTTTGGAGATATTTGAGAGAACATTATAATCAGAGGGAATAGAAAGTATGAAGCAAGAGAGTTAACATAAAGTTTGAGAAACTGAGAGAAGACCAGGGTGGCTGAAGTGAAATGAACGAGGTGACAATGAGAAGAGATTTGGCTCATATTTTAAAAGAATTATTTTAGCTTCAATGGGAAGAATAGAAAGGAGGGAGACAAATGAAAAATCTGGGAAACCAGTTAGGAAGTGCAAACAGGAGATCATGGCGACTTATCTAGGGGATCTAGGGTTTCAGTGGTGGAGGTGGTAATACATGATCAGCTTCTCGATATAGTTTGAAGACTGAATTAATGGAATTTGATGATGGATAGGTTATTATATCTTTTATGTATGAGATAAAATGTTTCTAGAAATTAACCAGAAACAAAGGCATTAAAAAGTACAACACTAAGAATGTCAATAATATTCTAGTTTTTTATTGGGGTAGAGGGCTCATGGGTTCTCACTTTAAAATTATGCTTAAAAGCTTATTTAAATGTCATGCATCTTTTTTTATATGTATAAAATAGCACATGCAACTTAATATTTAAAAAGTTGAGTATATGGCCTAAGATTACCAAGCTAGTATGAAGAAATGTGGAAAGTGGATACAGAGGGCAAATGGAAATTATCTAGCACATCTTACCCCTGCTCTCTTAGTATATATCTACTCATCCATGATTCATACATCCATTACCATATCATCATGGAGTGATATCAGTTTAATCATAATTCTATCTAAAACCAAAAATGTTAGTAACTATGTTCATATAATGGGAGAAAATGAAGAAACATAAAACGATATATTAACAGAAATCATAGCATCCCCATGTGTTGGCAATGTAAAGTTTTTCCTGAATGCATCATTGGAATCATACTTGTGCTCTTCCAGCACTCATTCCATTTTGCCCATAACATCTGCCAGCGTATCAACTCAATGGCATTTCTTACCTGTTGGGTGACAAAGCATTTCATTCCTATAGAATCCGAGTTCTTAGTGGTCTTGGGTTGCTGCAGTTTCCCACTTTTCATGGGTATTGGATGAGGAAATACTACACATTTCTTAGATGCAAACAGTGCTACTGTGTCCATTACCTAGCATCAATACAATTGTCCGTGGTAATCATGACCAATCTCCCTGACCAGTAAAGTGACTCCCTTCTGTGAAAATTCACTTACCATTATGTAGAAACCAAAATGATCAAAAAATGGTAGCAGCATCCAAATCACTTGAACCGTGATGATGTTTGGTATTAAAACATCCCTGCTTTGGGTTTTAGGGTGTCTAAACTCACGGAGCTCAAGGTCATGTGACATGAATCATAGATTCTTCAAATGGATTGATAAGAATAATAGGAAGAAAAGCTCACCTTCTTCTTTTGTTATCTGGGCGCATATGGAAAAGATAGAGCCATACTTTGGCTCTTGTTTTAAGAGGTATACTGCACCCTGTACAACAGCAGCCCACACTCAAGGGTTATGTGTCAGCTGGTGCCATAGGTAAGCCTTCAGCAGTGCATTCCCCTGTTCCGTCAAACCAAAGGCTCTAAGTGAAGGGATGTGTCAATGCATTAGGAGTAATAAATCCTGTGAGTGTAAACCCATTGCTTCTTCTTTTTCCTTAAAATCTCTTCTTCCTCTCATATATCTTTAGCCAAAGAAGTCAAAGCACACCCAGTATTCACTTAACCTTTGTGTATCCAACTTCTAAAGTTAGATGTGCTGTGCTATTTGTCCCAAGAAGTGTTTTGTTTTCACCACTTTAATTAATAGTGCACATGGCCATGTGAGGCTGGTAATGATATGCAACAACAAAAAATTTGTCCTAAGTCTTTCTTTTTACAACTTAAATAATTTGGCATAAGTACATTAGCACAAAAGCTACTATAACAGGGAGCTTAAGGTCAATTGCTTTAAAATCTTTAGTTGTTAAGTAACTGAAAGAGTTTTTTTTTTTCTTTTTCTTTTGAGCAAAAAGATTAAGGAGGAAAATTGGATCATACATATAATGCAGCATAGGAATTGAACCTGAAAGTGTTATGGACCACATAGTTTCAAGGCGTTATGGAAAGTGAGTTTCTCCATCCTTCTTTGCTTTTCTCTCTTAGAGTCTAAGGCGATCTCAATGTTAGTAATACAGGTTTTGGCTACAAAGACAATTATAAAAGTCCCTCCTTTCACTGTTAAGATGATGTGGATGGCATTCCTTACACTTTTATGTAAATGTCCCTTTGTTGATAATGAGTATAAAAAACAAAAACACAAAACATGAGAGTACTTTCCCAAAATGAGTTGTAGTGTCTTGCCACAGGCATCAAATATATGGAGAAATAGCAGTAAAAAGCTTAGAAAACTAACCCACAACAAGCCAGAGTGATGTATGAATTGGAAGTAGTCCTATCACAAATACTTATCATCAGAACATGCTTGGGTTAGGAACTGCAGGAGTGACTTAGAGCTCGGTGTTTTATATGTGTCACAAGGACAAAAATAATAGCATAACATATTTACAGATTCCCCCTTTTAGGTTTATAAAGAACAGACAGCAGTTAATTTTAATTTCAGATAAACAACAAATATACTTTCAATATAAGTATGTTATAAAATTATTTCTTTGGGACATACGCTAAAAAACATACATGTTGTTCATCTGAAATTTATATTTAACTGAGTGTCTTATACATTTATTTGCAGAACCTGACAATCCAATGCCCTTTTCCCCAAATTCTCCTAGGAAAATTCTTTTTATGGTCTACCAAACCCTTGGAATTCTATTATTCTCATTAGAATATTGGGTAAGAATGAAATAATTACTAAAAAAGATACATTCACTTGGAGTAGAAAGAAGCTGAGGATTCCCTCTGAAGGACATAGTAGATCTGGGAAGTGGGAATTGAGTAAGAATAAGAAGAGTGGATTTGCTATACGAGGTCTTTTCTGGTTCCATACATTTAAAATTTTTAAAAAATATGTGACAGTAGAAACAGCAGCAAAAATACTTGTGTTTAGTTACACACACACACACACACACACACACATGTGCACACACATATACACACATACTGTGTCATCCAAACTCTGTGTTCTTATGTGTCTATTTTACCTTATGTAGTTTCCTTTTCCCACTTTTGTCTAGAAAAGACAGTAGCATATGCAGTAATAAGTAGCAAATAAAAAGGCATATATCCCTTTTTGCACTGTAGTGAGTGATTCTATCTATGGAGTAGTCAAACATTTACTTCTTACCACAATGTATGTCATCTTTCATTTGCTTTGCCTTTTATCCATAAGATACCAAATTCATTTAGCTCTGTCTTTATGTTTTCTCACACTCTAAGAACACATAATGAGTCAGTATATTTAAGAATATAGGATAACACAGCTGAGATAGATACAAGTTCTACTGCATATCCCAAAAAGGGCATTTCCCAGGAAACAGCTTTACATCTGTAATTGCTGCCAAGAAAAGAAAGCCAGTTACACTATTGAATAGCAACAATGGTGGCACTGGAAGTCCGTGTCTTCTTCCTCCTACTGCTCCTGCACTAAACTAGTTGTTAAAAGACCATGGGATGTAGACAACTAGAACAATTTTACATATGTATCATATGAAAAGAGTCAAGGGCATTGACAACTCAATGCCTAACATTCCCACCTCTGAATATTACCCACATTATGAAACTTGGAAGAAACATTAAGAAAAAGATTAAGAAACACCACAAATCTGAACTTAGTTATTTTTCTGAAAAAAGGGGCAATCGATATTGATGGCATCTTCATCTAATAAATAATCTTGATTTGATATAGTTCCTAATAACTTTATTGTCAGATTTAATGTAAAGAAGATCTACATGCTTATTAATTTGTTACTATTAATTTGTTGATTAATATTTTACTATTAATATGTTACTGTTCATATGGTCTTTTCTATATACCCCTCAAAAACAAAAGTTGGGTGTTTGTCAGATTAAGATGTGTATAATAAATTTATAAATTTCTTGTTGAAATTAATTAAAGTTGGCTCTGTTAATCCAGTATTTATTTGGTGTATTCTAGATTCATTTCTCTATTAATGCTGATTGTCAGCTAACCTGTCTACCCTCCTGCTTCTCCCTCCATGTGATCAACAGCTGCAGTAACTCTACAATTGGATTGCTATTGTCAAGGGTAGAGTTTGGCTAACCAGTAGTCATGTAATGGGCAATTTGACTTTTCACCCTGTCTCACCCCAAACACATTTTCATGAGTAGATGATCTGGGCAGTTAATTTGGCTCCCTAAATTTAGTCTTAATTCTTCACTTTTAAATCTGTACTACAGATTTCATTCCTGCTTACCCTGTAAGGCTGATGTAGAAGAAATGCAATAAGAATTCTGAGGAGAGAATGGCAATGTGGTTGTGGCACCCTGGAGCTTTCTGGGTCAAACAACTCCCAGTGGTGTTCATAAACTATGTGAGTCAGGAGAGTAGTGTGAAAGGTCCAGAAAGCTGGCCTCATTATTTATTGAACGAAACTCCACTTCTAAAGAAGATGATTGCTTCAATGTTTAACAAGAGGCAGGGAATAGAACATTCTTCTTGGTAGCTTAGATGCATTACCATGATTATAGGATTAAGAGGTGTGTGTGTGTGTGTGTGTGTGTGTGTGAGAGAGAGAGAGAGAGAGAGAGAGAGAGAGAGAGAGAGAGAGAGGAGAGAGATTCATTATCAAGATTAGTAAATTATAGCATAATAAATAGAACAAATAGAAAATTCCCAAACCTGGTGTTTTAAAGAAACAGACCTGGAAGAATTTTTTAACTGAGATTTTAAAAGTGCATTTTGTTGGGCACAATATTTCATATGAATAAATATCTCATACATAATCCCAGGTGCACAGAGGGGTTGAAAGGGTAGCTCTCCCCCTTCCCCACCAGAGCAGCTCTTCCCTTATGTGTTTTATGTATTGGGGATTGAGATTCCATCTAGGATTCTGTCTGAGGAAGGATTCCACTGATCAAATATGTTTTAAAACAAAGCTATGGGTGTAACATAAGAAGACACTAAATTTTTGTATTTTATATTTGGGAGTTTTTAATACAAAAGGCAACAAGTGATGATTTTAAAAGTGCCATGATTGCTACCACCTGTATTATTTAGCTGTGGTATATTCATGGGCACACATGTTATTTTAAACAGGCAGTATGTTCTTGTTAAAGTCTTTGTATATGAAGATAAGAACCTATACACTAAGGAATGAATGGAGGAAAATAAAATTCCAAACAAAGAAAACCATGTATGTGATGTGGAAAGCTAGATTAGTTTCATTCAACGCAGAAGGCATTTGTTAAATGACAAAACCTCAGACAGGCATTACGTGAGCAGCTCTGGGTGGAAGTTGGGAGCAGAGGAGGGAAAGAAGATATTCAATTATAGAAATAGAAGCAACTGGGGAAAAATGGCTTTTAGAGTCTTTATGTAGAAATATACTTGAGGATAGTTTTGTCTCACCTAAATCAAAGAGGTTTAAAAGTTCCCAACCACAGCATGGCAGGAAAGAAGACATATTGTACTAAGGCGTTTATCCTAGTGCATTTGAGTGGGAGGAGAGCCACCCCTCCTGAAGTTCTGGCAAGTGCTATCTCTGCAAATAGTAAAGAGCTAGAGCAAATATTTTAAAAACTGAAAGTGGAGACAAAAACAGAAAAAGCCATTGAGATTCACATTTTAGCCCTAACAAAAGAAAGAGACTAGAGTTATGGGGATCTTGTTGAATCATGACTAACTTGACCTGGATGGAAGGTGACACAGAAGCATATAACAGGGGACCTAAGCCCAGAATAGTAGCAAAGGAAAACAAATGGAAGACCACGTTCTCTAGTCGTCCTGGTGCCCAAGACAAATATTTAAGAGTTACATTTTATTCTTTTCCCAAATTATCAGCACAAAGTCCCCTGTCCAATCTATCAGCAGCAACTCTTCAAGGTTAGAGCTTTGAAATAGATACCAAATTCTTCTGTTGATTCCATTTCTCCTCCATTACCCTAGTGACCACCATCTGTAGCCTGGGTGACTGTAATAGTCCCCACTTCTATTCTTACCTTCTTTTAACCTATTTCCGTGCACATCTGATAAAGTAATTTTTAAATATGTAAATCAGAGCACACCATCAGAGTCCTCCAGCGGCTTCCCAATAAAAGACGAATAAAATTCAAACTCCTGATCATAATCTATATGCGCAACAGTCTGGGCCTTGCCTAACATTCGACCTCATCTCATACCACTCACTGTTTCATCCACAATAAATTTTCTGTTCCTGGAGCGTGCCCAATCCCAACTCCTGCCCTCAGGCACTTGCCGGTTCCTTTTTTATGACTGCATTTCCTCAGTTCTTCATTAGCTGTCTCCCTCTCTGCCATTAGGGCTCAGCTAAGATGATCTAAGATCATCTTCTTAGATCTTCCTTGACCAACAAATTTACCCCCCTCAACTAGGTTACTTTGTTTATATACCACCTAATTTATTATCTGTACAACATTATCTGAAATTATGCACTTCTTTCACTATTTTTAATTTTTCTTTTCTTTATTTTTGTCTATCTTTTCACAGTAGAATGTAATTTCAACAGGACAGGGATCTTCCTTCACATTTGTCTCCCCAGGCCTTATAATTGTGCTCAGCATATTACAAGCATACAAGAGCTCAATAATTATTTATTTTTAAAAATTAATATCTTCTGGTCACTTCTAACTGTTCCTATTTCAGAATTTCAGCTTTATAAAAGTATTTTTCCCCCAGAATTAAATAGCTACATATTTTGTGGAAGACACAGAAAGAAAAAAAAAAACACTATGCAAGGGACAAAAAGAAATAGCACATTATCTTCACAGTGGCACAACTAAAGTGCAGCTGCTGTTCGGGGCTGAGCAACTAACTCTGGGTGAGTCATCAGGTGACTTAGGTCCCATTGTTTCATCACGTCACTATGTCAAAAATGGGTAGCTGTAGATATCTGGCTGCCACAAATTTCTATAGAATATTTTTTACTATTAAAGTTAAAATTATGATTGGAACATTTTCTTCATATTTTAGAAGTAGCAAGGAATTTTTATTTTTGTGTTTGAAATTTAGTCCATATTGTTGATAGTTTTTTACTACTCAAGAACACATTTGTTCTTGTTAGCACTCCTTTGTCTTCCTCTCATAGATTACACTTCCAGTGTCTTAAGGCAGCCAGTTAATATTAATAACTTTCTGAGAAATGTGTTTTAAGACTTGTGAATACTGAAGTAATGGTGAAAGTCTTGTGCAAAATCAATGGAATTTCAATCCACTTTTAATTTTCCCTTCTACTAAGTTGCCAAAAAAAAAAAAAAAAAAGAAAAGAAAAAGAAAGTGTAGGGAGGCAGTCTTTTTTCCATTTAACAAAAATACTGACAAAGGAACAGTTAAGAATAGTTTGCGAGGTTTGTGGGGTGATTCAAGTCTCCCACAGCTGAAAGGTTATTTAATTCAGAGTTGTGCTGAGTTTCCTGATCTATTCCTAGTCTCCTGATAGACAAAGGTTTCACCCACAATCTGCAATCAGCACTAGAGTTATATTAAGGCAGAGGCTGATGCGATTGTAAGTACATCGTCAAGGAAAGGGGTGGAAGCCGTCAGAGCCAGGGAGGACATTGTTAAGTACTGGAGGGTCCAGGCTAGTAAATATAGTTCCTAGACATGTGTGGGGGAGGAAGAGAAAACAATGAGCATGTATGTTTTATCAGGACTTCCATACTACTATTCTTACCACAAAATCTGGAGCACTTTGAGAAAATGGACTCTTTGCTGTAGGCAACGGGCAGGCTTAGAAATGTAGCAGCATGAACAGGTGTCAGGATTTCTGTGATCTGGCACAAAGGAGTCAGATGAAAGCAGCAAAACTTGGCTTCAATTAATAGTTAAAATCTCTCCCTGCAGCAGCTCCCATAACCTTTGCTTACTTACTGGATAATTTAATATTACTTTATTTAGATAAGTGTGTTATTATAATGACGTTAAAATAAATATATAACATCTTTATTTTATGACTTCTGTTTATTGACAATACTAGCAAAGGTTTTCCTTGTCAATACTCAGTTTCTGTTGAGCTGGCCATGTTTATAAATAGAAATATTTCTTTCTCCTTGATATCAAAATATTGGTGTAGTTTGACATCTTATCAACTAATCTACATCAGAAGCATAACACAGCACTTCATAAATGGAATAAGAATGTCTGCATCTTATTTCTATTTTCTAGGTTTAGATAGATACAATCAATTTTTATCCAAATCATTTAATTTACTAATAACCACCTAAGTTACATTTAAAGAAACTATACCATTAAATTCTTTGTAAAGGGACAAGGAGTAAATATTTTAGGTCTTGTGGGCCACACAAGGTCTCTGTCACTACATAATCATTTTTTAAAAAATTTTGGCAATGCTTTAAAAATGTTAGTAACATTCTTAGTCCCAGCTCTGTAGGCCTTCAGGCTAAATATGGCCCATAGGCCTTAATTTCCTGATCCCTGGCAAGAGTAATAAAAATTATATTTAAGAATTTGCTTTGCTTCAATCAAATAGCTCTACTTTTCCTTATCTGCATAATGGGGATAATAATGTAGGCCGACAGAATTGACAGATGTTCTGTATCGTAAAAGAGATGGCTCACTTGGAGAGTAGGGATACTAAACATTTCCAAATGTTCACAGTAATAAGCATAGTCAATCTTAGTCTAGTCCTAGTCTAATCTTAGGAAGAATGTGATGCAATTCAACACTAGTAGGAAGCAAGAATTTTTTTTGTTTGCTTCCAGAAAAAGTATCATATATAATTATGAAATGTCATCTTCAGTATTGTTCTGTGGTTATTTAAGTTGGAATAGTTTGGGCAGGGATAAGAATTACTACTTCTTATATGTGACGACATGGTTTTCCATTTCTTATTTCCTGCTTTCAGGCCAAATCTTCAGCCTTGATAACTAATAACAACAATAATAGTTGTTAAGTGCCTATTTGACATTCTATATTTTGCAAAGCTCATTTCTAAATAAAAATGAAGATTTCTCTAACATTTTGTTTGTTTGTTTCTACAGGTTGAGTATCCCTAATCCAAAAATCCAAAATCTGAAATGTTCCAAAATTTGAAACTTTTTGAGCATTGACAAGATACTTAAAGAAAATGCTCATTGGGGGATTTTGGATTTCTGATTTTCAGATTAGATACGTTCAACCAGTAAGTATATGGTGCAAATATTCCAAAATCTGAAAAAAAAAATCTTAATTTCATATCCTAAGAATTTCAGATAATGGATACTCAATCTGTAATAATACTTATCAAAGATTCAATCTTATAACTAAGAAAAGATAGCTGAATCAAATTACCTTCAAAACAGAACAATTTATAAATTTATTGACTCAATAGATCCATGAACTAGCACGCAGGTATTGCCTACTTCCATCAGATATTACAGATCTTCATTCTAGTGTTATCTTTCTTATCTTGCAGTTGGCAGGCTAATCCTATTTATGAAGGATGAAGGTAGGAATATGACATTGATAGCATCATTTTGTGCAGGGAGTCTTCTGCCTTCTATGACCTTCTCTCATCTGGTAGTAGGACTGGTTTTTTTTTTTTTGAGACAGGGTCTCTCTCTATTGCCTAGGCTGGAGTGCAGTGGTATGATCACAGATCACTATAGCCTCCAACTTCTGGTCTCAACTGATCCTCCTGCCTCAGCCTCCTGAGTAGCTGGGACTACAGGCACAGGCCACCACACCTGGCTAGCTTTTCTTTCTTCTTCTTCTTCTTTTTTTTTAGAGAGGGGGTATTGCTATGTTGCCCAGGCTAGTCTCGAACTCCTGGTCTCAAGCAATTGTCCCATCTTGACCTCCCAAAGTACTGGGATTACAGACATGAGCCACTGTGCCTGGCCTCCTAGAAGTTTTCTCTGGTTGCACAGCATAGGTCCAAATTAGACCTTCCAAATTAAACTTGTAATTTGGTAAAAGCCTTGAGAATTTAGGGGAGGTAGAAGCATATCCATCTGAGTGTCTTTCAAAAGAACATACTAGTTAACCTCACAGACATGCTGGTTTATAACCAGTAAATATTCTTTGGAACCACTGGCTTAATACAATTGTTTTAACCAATTTTAGTCTTTGTCAGTCTCTGTCTTTCTCTCTTTTTCTCCCATATCGTTCTCCTTCCACAACTCAAGCAGGATTTATTAGGGAAGAGGGCCTTAGAGTTGGAGGCAAGGAAAAGAAAATATGGCCAACTCAAATTAATATTTTGACAGCATTAACCTGATAGCAAAACCAGACCAGGACAGTATAAGAAAAGAGAACTACAGGCCAAATATCTCTGATAAATCTAGATGCATAATAATTAAGAAAATACAGTCAGCCCTTCATATCCATGGGTTCTATATCCCTGAATTCAATGAACTGCAGATCAATAATAATAATAATAATAATAAAAGGATGGTTACATCTGTACTGAACATGTACAGACTTTTTTGTTACCATTATTCCCTAAACAATACAACAACTATTTACATAGAATTTACATTGTATTAGGTATTATAAGTAATCTGGAGATGATTAAAAGAATATAGGAAGATATGTGTAGGTTATATGCAAATACTATACCTTTTTATATGATAGACTTGAGCATTGTGAATTTTGGTATCTGTGAGGGTCCTGGAACCAAACTCCAATGGATAATGAGGGATGACTCTTACTAGCAAACCATATTCATCAGTAAATCAAAAAGATCATTCACTATAATCAAGTGGGATTTATTGCAGGGGTGCAAGGATGGTTCAACATAAGCAAATCAATAAATGTGATTCATCATAGTACCAGAATGAAGGACAAAAGCCACATAATCTTTGCAATAAATGCAGAAAAAGTATTTGACAAAATTCAGCATCCTTTATTGATAAAACTCTCAAAAAAATAGGTATAGAAGGAATGTTCCTCAACATGATAAAGTTCATATATGACAAGCTCCCAGCTGACATCATACTTAATGGTTAAAAGTTGAAAGCTTTTTCTCTAAGATCAGGAGCAAGACAAGGCTATGAACCACTTTTATCGAACATATTACTGGGAGTCCTGGCCAAAGCAATTATTCAAGGAAAAGAAATATAATGCATCCAAACAGAAAAGCAAGAAAATGATTCTGTCTCTGTTTGCTGATGATATGATCTTGTATGTAGAAAACACTGAAGACACTCCGCAAAACTATTATAACCAATAAACAAATAAACTTTCAGTAAAGTTATAGGTTACAAAATCAACATAAAAAATCAGTAGCATTTCTATACATGAGCAATGAATTATCTACAAAAGAAATTAAGAAAACAGATTTATAATAGCATAAAATAATAAAATACTTAGGAGTAAATTTAACCAAGGAGATTATATTTAAGGAGGATCTGTATACTGAAAACTATAAAAGATTGATGAAAAAAAACCAGAAGGCTGGGTGCAGTGGCTCACGCCTGTAATCCTAGCACTCTGGGAGGCCGAGGTGGGCGGATTGCTCAAGGTTAGGAGTTCGAAACCAGCCTGAGCAAGAGCAAGACCTCGTCTCTACTATAAATAGAAAGAAATTAATTGGCCAACTAAAAATATATAGAAAAAATTAGCCGGGCACTGTGGTGCATGTCTGTAGTCCCAGCTACTTGGGAGGCTGAGGCAGGGGGATTGCCTGAGCCCAGGAGTGTGAGGTTGCTGTGAGCTAGGCTGGAGCCATGGCACTCACTCTAGCCTGGGCAACAGATTAAGACACTGTCAAAAAAAAAAAAAAAAAAAAAAAACAAGATATGTTGAAGTCTGTGAAGTATGTAACTTTCTAGATCATTTTCTGGAATTTGATTATTCTCCCACTAATTTATGCACTGTTTAGATGCTCTTGTGCAGTGCTTATGTTTCCTCCTTTGCCATAAAGATTTACTTTTGTTATATGAGTAAGGTATACATAAAAAGGGTGGATTGTTGATTGTGCCATGACACTTCCAGAATTACTCACCTCTTAAAAAAATCAGAGGTTAGCATAAATAAATATCAGATTGACAAATTTTCAGGCAGCTTTAAAAATGAATAAAAAAGATGAATGTCAGCAAGATGGCAGAATAAGAGATTCCAGCCCTCATATTCCAATAGAAACCAATTTTGGCAACCATCCATGGATGAGAACACCTTTGTGGGAGCCAAAGAATCTAGCTGAGAGTTACCAGAACCACAGTGCAGTAAAAAAATCCAAGAGTGACATATAGAGGAGGGTAAGAAGGGAAGTATCTCTTTATCCATGTCACCCCTCCCCCACAGTGACACATCTCAGTGCCAAAAGAGGCCTCCTCAGTTTGTGACTTTTCCCATGGGAGAAAGTGAGAGTGAAGTGAAAGTGCTCCTGGCTTCCCTAGAATTCCAGGATGCCACCTAAAAGGTCCACTTCAGCCTCACCCCACCCAGAACACTGAAGGGATTACATGGTTGAATTATCTAGGAGCAGCAAGGAGAAGAGGTAGGGGCTCACAGAAACCAAAGTGTGGAGCTCAACAGCCTGTCTTGGATCCTGCCAACTGGCTCATGGAGTCCACCAAGATGCTGACCTATAAACCTCACCTGTGGACCCCAAACCAGGCAATAATCATCTCCAATGCCTCATGCACCTCCCTGCCCCCACAATGTGCATAGCATGCCGTGTATTCCTGTGCATCGCCTGCACAAGCTCTCAGCAGCACAGAGATCTCAACAGCAGGGGTGAATTTAAGCAGCTGGCTCAGCTCTGATGGTTTGAAAGAAGACTCACATCTTGAATACTTCAAGGCCCTTCCCTCGGGAGGCTCTCAGCACCATATCTGGGTTTTGTGGGATTGAGAGAAGACACACACTCTTAAGGCTTCCTCCTTAAAAGGAAATAAGAGGAGTAGAAAAGGTGCATCCATAGAAAAGGTATGAGAAAATCTCATAATCTCTAGCCAAGCTCACTGGTAAAGATCTTTCCTTCTCAAGGTCAGTAAGTAAAGACTGAAGGAGGTGACAGCTTCTACAAAGGTGAAGATGGCAATGCAAAGCTTCCAGTAACATGCATAATCAATGAAATATTGACACAAAAAAGAAAAAAATAAACTTCCAAAGGCTACACCCAAAGACATGGAAATGTGCAAATTGCCTAAAACAGAATTCAAAATAATAATCTTAATGAACTCAGTTAGCTACCAAAAAAAAAAAAAAAAAAAAAAACAAGAAACAAAAACAAAAACCATGTAGACAGCTAAACAATATCAGGGAAAGAATACATAAAAAATGAGAAGTTCAATAAAGAGATAGAAACCATAAAAAGAAAAAAAGACATTCTAGAGCTAAAGACTGCAATATTTGAACTGAAAAATTAAAAACAAAAAAGCTCAATGCAGACTCAATAAAGCATAGGGGTCTCAATAGGGGAAAGGAATTCCTCAAAAACTGATTCATGTGATTAACTGTACACCTCGGTAAATTCACTGAAAATCATTTAATTGTACACTTAAAATGGAGTGTTGGTTGTACATAGATACAGTTGGAGCAGTATGTATGTACTCT
>CAUYRT010044565.1:0-28542 GCA_963574885.1 Lepilemur ruficaudatus | reverse complement strand
AGAATTGGTAAAGAAAGGCCATTCAACAACTATTAAGGGTTATTGGTTATGGTGATAGAGAAGAAAAAATCACCTATGTAGGTCTCAAATTCTGGTGGAAGATAGCACCAGCCCTTAAAAATCATATTTTAAAAGAATATTTATAGGACCATATGGGACATCAATACATCCCCTCAGAACAACAAAAATAAAAAATAGTGGCAATATCAAATGCTGGTGAAGATGCAGAGAAACTGGATCTCTTGTACCATGCTGGCAGAATGCAAAATGGTACAGCAACTCTTATTCCATATAACAGGGTAGTTTCTTAGACTTGTCAATTTCTTAAAAATAACTTTGCAGTTTCTTAAAAAAAAAAAAAAAGTTGAACACACATTTACCTTATGATCCAACAATCACATTTGTGTGAATTTATACCAGAGAAATGAAAACTTCAATCTACAGAAAAACCTGTACACAACGTTCATAGCAACTTTGTTTTGTAATAGCAAAGATCCAGAAATACTCACATGTCCTTCAACGGGTGAATGGTTAAACAAGCTGTGGTATGTACCATGCAATACTACTCAGCAATAAAAGGGGTTGACTATGCACATACACAGCAGCTTGGATAGCTTTCCAGATATTATGCTGAGTGAAAAATCCAATCTCAAAACGTCACATATGGCACGATTGTATTTATACACCATTGTCAAAATAATATAGAGATGGAGAACAAATTAGTAATTGCCAGGGGTGAGAAACTGCAGGGGACAGAGTCACAGTATAGTTATAATAAGGTAACATGAATGAGATCTTTATGGTGATGGAATAGTTCTATATCTTGACTATGATGGTGGTTACGCAAATCTATATACATAATAAAATAGCACACCAATTGTACTGGTGTCAATTTCCTGGCTTTGATGTTGTACTATAGTTATATTGGGAGAAACTGGGTGATAGTGCACTGTAGCTATATAAGATGCTACCAATGAAAAAAACACAGAACTTCTCTCTACTATTTGTAATAAATAATTTTTTCAAATAGAAAAAGTTTAAAAAGAATATTTAATAACATTACAAAATGCTCATGTTATAAGCAGGATACTGACTATACATGCAGGAAAACTAGGCATACTTACATGCAATCACCAAAAAGTGGCTGGAAAGAAAAAAACACCCCCATTGATATGGTAGTGATTGTGCCTAGGAAGCAGAATCTAAATTTTCTGTTTCTTATCTGTACTTGACATAGCTTCTACAATGGCCACATATTAATTTTATAATCAGCTCCAAAAATTCTGTTTCCATGTGCTCCACCAGAAGGACAGTCCTTTAAAAAATAGCAAATTGTATATGTTCTGCTAGAATTAGTAAGCTAGAACTTGTTTCCGGAAGGAAACTGCACAAATGAAAGTAATTCCCCCAGAGAATCAACTGGTTCCCCATATAAATATCAAGCAAAATCTTACTTTGATTACAAGGGCTCTACTTGTGTGAGGTCATTTTTTTTTAGCTAATATAGACCCAAAATTAATAAGACTACCAAATACCATGACTATACCATTTAAATCAGACAGATTAATTTTATAGCTACTAAAGCAATGATGTTGATTTATTTGGGGTGTATTTTCCTACTTCAACAATGTAACAATCAGAAAGAATATGCTACTCATTATGCTTAATATAAATCATCCATTATGGCCACTAAAACAAGATTGACCACGTGGTAACTGGCAAATTAACCCGAGGTAAACATTAATGTTCAGGTCTTTATTGAAGTGTTTTATATGGAGTAATTACTACAAAGCTGTGCTCCCTTACATGCTTCCTCTGTGAGCTTCGTTGGTGTTCATACATAACAAATAAATTATTCATACACTCTACATTTAACACTTAATGATTTCTCTTTGGATAATCTACATTTATGAATTTATTTTTCGTAAGTATTTCTAAAGTAGACTCCACACATCACCAGGATAAATTTAATGACAGAAGATAACTGGGGTTTATGATTTTTCTCTAGCTATTTAGGAAAACAAAGAATAGCCTATTTATTATTCAAATATAAAGCCTCCATTCATCAAAAACGGCACTGATTTCGTATTTTTTGGTAAAATAATCCTGAGTTATTTTAAGTCATAAGACAAATGCCATCCAAATTGTGATTTCAAGATAGGCTCCCAATCAAAAGGAATGTAGCACTGAGTTGAAATTCAAATGTTTCATGTCATTTTTTAAAAAGCTTGAATAACAGGAATGCAAATGAGAAAAAATACACACATAACTCCAAATCAAGAAAAATTCTCTTAATCCAATTGACATTCAAAAGAAAATCCTTGCACTGGAAAGAGAAACTGACATAAATGTAAGTATCTTTGTTGAAAGGACAAAACACATATGCGTGTAGATGTAGGCAGTGTGGTGTAGATAAAAAGGACAGACAAGCACAGACTGGAGTCCTGCTCCCCAGTACTCACAGTTGAGCAATGATCAAGTTCAGGGCCGGACTAGGAACCCTCTAGGTTTCAGGTTACAGCCCCCCCTTGGAGCCTCTCCTTAAGTCAGCACTGGCACGTCTCAGTGTAGAGACACCCAAGTTCTTGGTGCCACTCAGGCCAGTGCTGCACCGTTGCTGTCAGAGCTCACCTGAATGTTCTGGACTTTTCAAATTGCTGATCCATAATGCCCCCTCGCCAGATACCTCCCACCATCCCTGGAGTGAAGTGGTAGACCCTGGGGCTGGTGACCATCATAAGGTTCCTCTCTCCCCACCCGTCTCTTGAATCCTTTCTAATATTCTGGCTCAGAGAGAAAAGTGGTCACCCAACTCTGCTAAGGATCCAACGCATAGGAACTATCTCATTCCAAGGTAGTTCTACTCACCCCAAACACCTGTTCTGTCTCCACCTTCTGGATCCACACAGAAAAAGCTAAATTCCTTTGCATTATCATCCCCCTGTTTACTAATATTTCATGGGCCTTTATTCCTGTACCAGACACTTGGCTAAAAACTCTACTTATATTACCTCGTTTGATCAGCTAACAGCCTGTATCAGCAGGTGCTAATATTTTGTTCCATTTCACAGAAGAATTCCAAGGTCACAGAAGTCAAGTAACCAACTGAAGACCACAAAGGCAGTGAGTAACAGGACCAGAATTTGAACCCTCCATTCTTAACCATACATCACCTTCCACATATTAGGCAACAACTTTGGACTCTTCCTGAGCCTGCTCTCATGCAGATTAAACATTCTTGTTTTTAAAGCAAAGAAATCATGACATTTTATCCAGTGCAATAACCAATAGGACGTTGACTCAGACATCCTCGTTGGAATGCAAACAGTTCATTAGAATGGCAGGTAGAATTCAGAATATGGCGAAAATAGCACAGAGAGTGGGACGTGCAGCGGTTGTGTTTGCGGTGTCGGAGATGAAGCGGAGAAGAGGATGTCAAATTACTCACAGTCCCGCTGCTCAAGAACCCCTGCAGGGCCTTTGTCTTCTTTCCTTCTTCTCAATACTTCAAAAGTTGCAGAAGAATCTTCCAAGAACTTCGCAGTGATGACAGTGATGACAAATCTCTATAGATTATAAACTTCTCAGTTTGTAAACTCTTTGAGTGTAGGAGCCCCACCTTAGCTGTGTATCACATACACATATATTTGATTAATGAAGGGAAAACTCAATAAGGACCAATCCACATAGAATCAAAAGAAAAAAAAAAAACTCAGAAGTAAATATTGCTTCAGCCTCACAGCAAAAAGTTACTCCAGTCAAAGAACTACTTGTTTAAGTTTAGGTTCCCCAAGAAGCAAATCCAGAGTTGAAGACTTGGCACAAATAGTTTATTCAACAGTAAATCCCCCAAAACAGAAGTAAAGGAGTAAAAAAAGTGAGAAAAGTCAATAATGGGTTAATGAACTGGATTAACACCTTGGGCAGCTGTGGCTTAGTCTCACCAGGGATGCCCTGGGCACCTGTGTCAAATGTTCCTCAGAATTGTACCAGGTGACAGGAGGTGGAGGTATTATTCCCCTTAGGTGAAGGTTGCCTCTGAGGGTGATAACTCCCCTGAAATTCTTTATTGCATGTGACAATGGCTAAGCAGCCTTCCACAGCTTTAGAGAGAAGGCAGCTCAGAGAACCCCCTGCACAGTCTTGGGGAAGGACCCTGGCAGTGGTGCATGGTGCAGCTGTTCTGTAATCGAGCAGGCTGAGGATATATGGCATGGTCCTCCACAAGTGTCTGTCTACCATCATTACTCAAGCCTTTTAAAAGAAGCCATGGAATAGAACATCTCCTGTAGTCTCATATTTTCAGGTGAAACTCCAAAGCTGAGTACAATAAGTATCCTAAAGAGTGCAATCAAGAAACTGCTTGACACTTCCCAATTTTTAGCCATGGGGGTGCCTATATAAAATGGAAATGGGTTTCTGTATCAGTTTGCTAGGGCTGCTGTAACAAAATACCACAGACGGGGTGGTTTGAACAACATAAATGTCTTTTCTCACAATTTTGGTGGCTAGAAGTCCACGTCCAAGATATCAGCAGGGTTGGTTTCTTCTGAGGCCTCTCTCCTTGCCTTGCAGATAAACCTCTTCTCAATCTTCACTTCATCTTTCCCTGCATCAGTGTTCTAATATCCTCTTTTTACAAGGGATACAGTCATATCGGATTTGAGCCTCCTCTAATGGCCTCATTTTAATTACTTTTTTAAAGATCATATCTCCAAATATAGCTACATGTTGAGGTACTGTGGGTTAGAAAATCAATACATAATTGTTAGGGGAACTCAATTCAACCCCTAAGAGTATCACACTCCCCAGCCAGAGGCTTGCTACTCTGCACAAATTCTTAGGTCTCTGGAGAAGGATACAGTGGAATTGTTCTCAACTAGATGAACTAGAGTTTAGGGGCATATGTGAACATAGGGACTGGTACCTGCCTCCCACTGGAAAATGTGGAAGATGGGGCTGCAGGCAGGAGGAAGGACAGGATCCACAGAAGTAGCCTAAGCTTGGCATGACAAGGAGCCACATGTTTTCCATAATTTCAGTAAATACAAGAAGGGAGCCAAGCTTGAGCTGCCTTGATGGGCTGCAGTGGGCTATGCAGTATATCACAGGGGCAGAAGATGGTAGAGGGAGGGTTGGAAGAGATCATCTGTCTATTGCACCTCTTGACACGCTGTTCACAGCCCATAGCAAACCTCACAGCACCCCACAAATGAGCCAGCACATGAAGGCCTACCACATGGACCATCAGCAGTCAAGAGAAACCTACAAATAACACAAAGTAAATAAAAATACCTTTCCCCCTTTCATTCTAACCCCTTCCTCCCAACCCTGGAAGAGTTGGGAGAAAAAGAGAAAGGAAGAGCATAAGAAAAGACCACACCTCTTTCCTAGACAATAGGTCAGACCTGAGCTTAGGGAAGGAGAGAAGCTCAGAACTGGACATGAGAGTGAAGTTTTTATTTAGACTAGACTGGGCTGTTTAAAACCTGCTAGTGAATCTTAACAAAATAGGACTTGTCTATCCAGCAAAAAGGACAAGAAAGCTACAAGATTGTCCCCAGATTGCATCCAGGGATAAGGAAAGGGTCTAACAAAGTATATTTAAATGCAATGGATGAAGAGAAAGTAAATGGGTTCCTATTTCTACTCCCATAAGCTCAGCTCACTCAACAAACCTATAGCACTTCATGTTCTCAGGTACAAATTATTGATCTTTTTGATGTGTTATTGAATTCAGTTTGCTAGTATTTCATAGAGGATTTTTACATGTATGTTCATAAGGGATACTGGTCTATAGTTTTCCTTTTTTTCTCTTTATTGAAGTATACTTTACATATCATGCCTTTACTCCATTTTAAGTGTACAATTAAATGATTTTTAGTGAATTTACCAAGAGGTACAGTTAATCACATAAATAAGTTTTAGAGGAATTCCTTCCCCTTATTGAGACCCCTAATTCCGCTCCCCAACTACTTTTCAAGCATGTTCCACCCCTCCACAGTGCCCACCACATCGCTCAAATCCCTAGTGAACACTCCCACCATTTGAGCACCATAGTGTTAATTAGTCAATACCAATTTGACGGCAAGTACAAGTGGGGCCCATTCTTCCGGTCTTGTGTCACCTCACTTTGAATAGTGGACTTAAGCTTAATCCAGGATAATAAAAGCGGTGCTAGCTGACTGTCGTTTCTTAAAATTGAGTAATATTCCATTGTGAACAAATACCAAATTTTCACAATCCACTCATGAATTGACGGGCACTTGGGTTGTTTCCATGACCTAGCAATAGTGAATTGTGCTGCCATAAACACTCGGGTGCAGATGTCTTTATCATAGAATGACTTATGCTCTTTTGAGTAAATGCCTAATAATGCTATTGCTGGATCCATTTTCCTTTTTTGTGGTGTCCTTTCCTGGCTTTGGCATCAAGGTGATGCTTACTTCATAGAATGAGTGAAAGAGGGTTCGCTCTTCCTCAATGTTATGAAACAGTTTCGGTAGAATGGATGCTGGTTCTTTTTTGTAGGTCTGGTAGAATTCAGCTGTGGATCCATTTGTGCTGGGGCTTTTGTGCTGTTGTTGTTGGGGGATTTTTTATTATTATTTCAATCTATCTACTTGTTATTGGTCTGTTTAGAATTTCTACTTCTTCCTGATTCAGGGTTGGAAGACTGTGTGTTTCCAAAACTTTGCCCATTTCCTCTAGGTTTTCTATTTAATAGTTTGTGTACAAGGAGATTTTCATAGTAGTCATGGACAATATTTTGTGTTTCTGTGGTATCGGTTGTAATGTCTCCTTTTTCATTTCTGATTGAGCTCATTTGAGGTCCTTTCTCTTTTATTTCTGGTTAATCTAGCTAGTGGTATATAAATTTTGTTTATCTTTTCAAAGAACCAACATTTTGTTTTGTTGATGCTTTGTATTGTTTTTTGGTTCCCATTACTTTTAGTTCTGTTCTGAGCTTTGTTACTTCTTTCCTTCTGCTGGCTTTGGGTTTGGTATGTTCTTCTTTTTCTAGTTCTTTGAGGCATGAAATTAGCTTATAATCTTTCTGTCTTTTTGATGTAAGCATTTAAGGCTGTGAACTTCTCCCTTAGTACTGCTTTTTCTGTATCTCATATATTTTGGAAGCTTGTGTTGCCTTTGTTGTTCAGTTCAAAAAAAAATTTATTTCTATCTTGATTTCAAGGATCATTCAGCAGAAGGTTGTTTAATTTCCGTGTATTTGTGTAGTTCCTCTTGGAGTTGATTTCTAGTTTTATTCTACTGTGGTCTGAGAAGATACATGGTATGATTTCATCTTTTCTAAATTTTCTGATATTTTTTTTGTGGCCTATCATATAATCTTGGAAAATGTCCCATGTGCTGATGAGAAGAGTGTATATTCTGCAGTCTGGGAGTAGAATGTTCTGTAAATGTCTGTTAGGTCCATTTGTTCTAGAATCCCATTTAAGTCCAGTGTTTCTTTGGTGATCTTCTGCCTCAATGATCTGTCTGGTTCTGTCACTGGGGTGTTGAAGTCCCTGGCTATTATGATGCTGCTGTTTATTTCTTTCCTTAGATTTAGTGCAATTTGCTTTATGAATCTGGTAGCTCCTGTGTTAGATGCATATATATTTAAGATTGCTATGTCTTCTTGTTGAATTGATCCTTTTATCGTTATATAATGACCATCTGTATCCTTTTTTATCATTATTGATTTAAAGTCTATTTTATCTGATGTGAGAATACCTACTTCTGCTCACTTTTGGTTTTCATTTGCATGGAATATTTTTTCGACCCATTTTACCTTGAGTCTTTGAAAATCTTTGCAAGTTAAATGGGTTTCTTGGAGAAAGCATATATTTAAGTCTGTTTTTTAACCCATTCAGTCAATCTACATCTTTTAAGGAGGACAGTAAACTGTTCACATTCAATGTTAGTATTGATATGTGACATACTGTTCTGGTCATCATTTTCATTGTTTCCTAGTTGCTTTGTTCTCTCCCTTGTGTTCCTCTTTTATAAGAGCTGTGAGTTTTAACTTTTGGGTGTTTTTACACTGGGAGGTGTTAATTGTTCTGCTCCACGTATAGAACACTTTTAAGCATTTCTTTTAGGACTGTTCTAGTGATGACAAATTCCCTTAGTGTCTGCTTGTCTGAGAAAGACTTTATTTCTCCTTCAATTATGAAACTTAGTTTTGCAGGAGACAAAATTCTTGGCTGGCAGTTATTCTGTTTATGGAGACTAAAGATAAGGCCCCATTCCTTTCTGGCTTGTATGGTTTCTGTTGAGAATTCCACTGTTAGTCTGATGGGGAAAACCACATTTTAATCTTAGGGTTTGGAAGGGCTACCTCATCAGTTTTCCAGAGGTCCTTTCATCAGGCCCTGGGAGGTTTTGAAATATAAATTGTGTCTCAATTATACAGGTCAGGGAACCCAAAGCCACCCACCCCCTCACTTAACTATAAATAGCAAGTGTTGGCTGCCATGTATGAGCACTCTGTGGCTCTCCTGTGTCCCAGCTTTCTTAAAGATTCCATGTTACCACTAAGTAGAGTCCCACTCTTTTTGTATTTGACATTTCCCATGTTATGAGGTTGTACCTCAGGGCCTGATCATGATTCTTTCTCATATATTTGGACCTTCTGTAGGAATCCAAAGACTAGCTCTTTACATTTCTCTTAGTCTTCTTCAGTACTAAGTGAGGCCAAGAAAAGAAGGTAATGTAGGCCTTTTATATGACCCCTAGTTTCTCAAACCCCTGGGCCCCCATCCCACAGAGAGGAAAAGAAAGCCTAAATGATTAAACTTGATCCTCTTACTGCTAAAGAGATGGGGCCAAGTAAAAGAGAAACCCTGAAAAATTAAATGTGCTTAGGAAACTCTTGGTCAAATTATCGAACGTCAAGTAGCAAAGCCTCTATAAGAGTTTTCTTGGACTTTTACATTTTCTTGCAACAAATAACATATTTAAAGGGCAGTGGATCTCATCCTGTATCAATCAGAAAACAGTCCAGAGTTAAGGTGAACTTATTTTTTTTCCTGGTCCTTTCATTTATTTTTTTAAAATTGTTTTATCGTTACTATGCAAGCTTGTGCCTGAATTACAGCCTTTAATAAAGCAATGACAGTTTTATTTCTCAGATGCCTGATGACCATATTAACCTCTCCTCAGTCAAGTTATTAATTGCACATATTCTGCCTGCATCCTTTTGGTGTGGCTTCTAAGGAGAGAGAGTCAGAAGACTTCTCAGGAAGGGAAGGACATGTTTATAGTTGGCCCTGTAGGAGTGTTGGCATAATTACTGGAATGATTAAGGTGGTGTTTTCTAAAACAGACAAGTGTACTAAGTTTTAATATGTTTCATGACAATGCATAAGACAAGAGTGCATGTTGTATCTGATATAGAACCTTGCAGGTCGCCAAAATAAATAAATATATGCAGAGGTGCCGGAATGAATTCAGTTATGAGCATAAACAGAAACTTCAAGGGGAAATGAGCTTTGATTCTCGACAAGAGAATTGTTTGTGATCTGAATGAGGACAGCTGTGTAGCAAAGGTGACAAAGAGCCTGGGGACATGAAGTCTTAGATAGTTTTCTCTAATCCCATGTTGTAAAGACAGCTTAATATGAGGGAGGGATGGCAGGAAGGGCTTTGATGAATCCCGATTGGAGTTAAACCTTTTCTAATTTCACTCACCAGTATTAAATCTTATAACTGTGCATCCTTAATCAAAACTCAGAGGGAATCTTTAATCTCGTGTATATAAAACGAAAGATGATTAGAGGCCCCTGACCTCCTGTGCTTCCAGCTGTTTCCTTCTTTTCTATCTTTCACGATCTTCATGTCGCCGAGTCATCCCAGTTACAGAAAGATGGTATCCCGATTTTTTAGAGGAATGAAAATGAAGAACCTAACAGTTAATGTTGATGCTCAATCTTGTGTCTATTCATTCATTAATACTTTCTGTCAGTGGTTAATGGGCATCTCGTAGGTGGCAGGCATTGTTTTACATATTAATGCAGAGCATGAACAAGACCCACCTGTCTATTTTCACAGACTGCATTTTAGAATCTAACAAGGAGTTTTTCACTCTTTCCTTGCTAAGTAAGCAAATGAGAGTGATCCAGGAACATAAATATGCTTGTAAGGAGTAAATAATACTATAGAAAAGTTTTTCTGTTTCAGATGACTGAAAGGTGCAAATTGTTTACTGAAGAAATTCTTCATGTAGCTGGTAAAATGTTTGGATCCTGTTAGGAGATTGATAACCAGGTGACAAAACGCATCATTCCAGCATCACAGGATTTTAATGACCAGATGAAGGCTTTGAATAAAGCCTGATGAACCTTTTTATGCACAATAAACAGGACTCCAGGGCCAAGTTCTCCACACCCCACCATGCCCCATCCTAAAGGTGACTTTTATAGTGAAATATCCCTGGGGACAATAAGGACAGTACTCATATTATACTTTCTCCCTTGATCCAAATTCTACCATATCCAGGTCGTACCTCCTTCCTATTACCACTCTAAAAAGCTTTTTATTTTAAGAATATTATTAATATTAAAATCTTTCAATTCTTCAGCATCCAAATTCAATTTCAGTAGAGGAACCAGATTTAAATGGCTGACAATTGACAAAAATAAACACACTGAAAATATATCCACAACAATAGAAAATATTAAATTCCTGAGAAAGCATCACTCATCACTATAACCAAAATAATGATTTTTATAAAATACAGATTTTCCAGGGGAAAAAAAGTATGCTTTTCATTTTTGAAAGAGTTTTCTAGGTTGGATCCTTCTAAATTTTCATCAGCAAAGGAGTGGTAGGTTTCTTTGCATTCCCCGCTGTGGTCCTTCTTTACAAATTAATGAGTCTGCCACACAGGATGCTGGTAAGAGGAAAGAACCATGGAAATAACAGAAAAATAATAATATTCTGCACTCAGATTTACTCCATCCACCGTACAAAGATATTTGGGCAAAACTCACTGCAGCAAAGTATTAAATGACAACATCCACAACCAAAATGACATTTTCTATTGATATTTGTGTGTGTAAGAGCATAAGCAATGGCAAGATTGTTTATTAACTTGGGCGGAAAACACCTCCCTCTTTTCAGCTGTTCTTTCTGGGTGAGACCAAATAGATTCCCAGCGATGTGCTATAAGCCACTCTGGAGTCACCAGACACCAAGCTCATTGATTCTGCTTTATTGCTTGTCTAGAAGACCGTTTGGTCGTGTGGAGGGGGAATATTAGCTGTATGTCAATCATATTTCATTTGTGAGAGAATTTGTGCACTATGAACTTGTTAATAAAAGGGATACTAGAAAACACTGAATCAAAAATGTCGTGGCAACCATGAAAGGTTAGAAACCACCGTGACTCTACAAAAGCAAGTACTCACTCTGAAAAAGAACTTGACTGCCCACACAGTAGCCTATCCCAACTGGGAGGAAGAGTGAACTATGGGACAGAAATGTAAAGATCCTGGATCTTAGAAGAGAAAGAAGAAGAGATTCTTATACCACATCTCTTTTCCCAGCATTGTTCTGGAATAGGAAAAGCGGCGTGAAGGGAAGTCAAAAGCAGCAAACACTATGGCTACTTCCTGTCTGTCTTCTAACCGGTAGTCCCAACATTTGACATTCAAGTGAATCACTTTCTCCACCAAATTCAGTGGCTGCCAGACAATCTCTTTCCTTTTTTAAAAAAATTATTTTGCAATATCTGAGACATAGAAAAGGGAATAAGTACTGTGAATCTATTTGGGTCAGAAAAAAATGAAAAGAAATTGAGAATGCTGCTAGTACCTATGCATCTGCCACTTAAGAAATAAAATATTCCTATCCCATTATATTTGAAACCCTCTGTTTGCTCATCCCCAATTATATCCTCTGCCTCGCTCCCAGAGGCAACCATTGTCCTGAATTTAGGGGTTTCCCTTTCCAAGCATTTCTTTATACTTTTACTCAACATAAATGTAGCTCTAAATAATTATTGCATGATGTTGTATGTTTTCAACCTTTATATGTTCTTCTATTTTTTAATGTTTAAATAGTTTTCTTTTGTATGTTTTTAATTGTTATATATTCTTCTGCAACTTGCCTTTTCAAGCAACATTATGTCTATGAGGTTCTTGCACGAATATGTTTGGCTCTAGTTCGTTAATTTTGGATGCTGTATAGTATTCCATTATATGAATAAATCATCATCAATTAATCCACTTTTCTGTTGAAAGATCCTGAAGTGGTTTCTAGGTTTTCTGTTTTTTGTTTTTTTTTTTTTTTTTACTGTGAACCATCTGGCTCTATCTCCTTGTCTATATGGGCAAAATATCCGAGGACATAGTTCTAGGAGTGAACTGCGTGCAAAGTCACATAGCAAGTGAATCTTTAACTTTACTGAGTATTTCAAAATTGATCACCACAGTGGCTACACTGATTTACATTCCCCCCTGCTGTGCATATGAGTTGGTATTGCTTTATGTCCTTGTCACTATTCAGTATTGTCAGATTTTAAAATTTCTGCCAGTATGATTAGTGTTAAATTTTATCTCATAGTGATTTCATTTTCCATTATCCCAAATACTAGTGGATTTAATCACCTTTTCAAATGATTATAAATAATTTATGATTTCTCATTTGTGAAGTTCCATGTTCTCTTTTTTTGCCTGTTTTTTGATGATGTTGTTGGTCCTTTCCTTATTGATGTGCAGAATTTCTTACATAGACTGGATATTAATCCTCTGTTGATTGTACATGCTGCAAATATCTATCTCTTTTTCACTCTTATTATGGTATCCTTTGATAAACAAAAAATTTCAATGTAATATAGGCCATCAGTATTTCCTTCTATAATTTGTGGTTTTTTTGTTTTATTTATTCCCTACCCTAAAGTTTTGAAGATATTCTTTATTTTCTTCTAAATTTTTAAAGTTTTTATTTCCACAGTCAAGTGTTGAATGAACCTTCAGTTCACGTCCATGTGAGATATGAAGCAGAGTGACACAGTGACTAAGAGAAGAGAGTCTGCAGCCAGATTACCTGGGTTCATGTCTCGGCTCTTCCTTTTTTAGCCTGTCATGTAACCTCTATGTGCCTCAGTTTCTTAATCTGCAAAATGGGAATAATAATAATAATAATAATAATGCCTACTCATAGGTAAGAGTAAAGTTGCAATTAGAATATGTAAAACCTTTTAGAACAGCACCAACCAAATGCAATGAAAAGGATTACTACTATTATTATATGGGATCTAATTTTATTTTTGCACATGGATATGCAATTTTCCCACTCCTATGTTACCTAGTCTATCTCTTTCTCACTGATCTAACAATGTCATGTCTGTCATACCTCAGCTTTCATGAAGGTGTAAACATTTGTCTAGGTTCCCTATTCTTCCATTGGTCTATCCTCCAGGGAAATTTCAAGCCTGCATTTAAAATTTCCTGAATTCTAGAAATCCCTGCCGTTATCATTATTGCCTCTTCTTTCATCTATAGTCCCATTTCCACAATGTCATTTTAGTTGTTCGTGAAACATAAAGGAGAAGGGTTCCTGTTAGTTTCCTAAGGCTGCCATAACAACTTACCACAAATTAAGTGACATAGAAGTACAAAAATTTCTTGTCTTGCTGTTCTGGAAGCTGGAGGTCCAAAATCAAGGTATCGGCAGGGCTGGGCTCTCTTTGAAATCTGTAAAGAATCCTACCTTGCTTCTTCCTAGCTTATGGGGATTTGCTGGCCACCTCTGGTGCTCCTTGGCTTGCAGGTGCATCTCTCCAATCCTTTATCTTCCCATGGCATTCTCCCCGTGTCTCTTCTCTTCACATGGAGTTCTTTTTACAAGGGTACAAGTCACGTTGGGTTAGGGCCCACTCTACTCCAGTCTGACATCATCTCAACTCATTACATCTGCAGCGTCCCTATTTCTAGTCACATTCCTGTGGGTTGGAACTTCATTTTCTGGGAAGGTCAAAATTCAACTTGTAATAAGGGCACAGTCAAAAATACTAACCTTGGGCTTTAATCAAACCACCGAACCCTCTCCCAGACGTCTCAATCCACCCCCTGAAGATTCTTGCCATACTGTCTTCAAGTACAATAATGAAATCCTCTTGGACCCAGAAGCACTAACTCAGATTTTAAAACAAATAATTGCAAACTGAAAATTCTAACCAACCACCACGGGAGTTTGTGAAGAATGAAGACTTCAGAACTCCACCTCCAGAGATTCTCACTCAGTGATTCAAGTGGATCAATGCTAACGAGAGTGGTCAAGAGGCCACACTTTGGGGAACACTAATCTAGACAAAAGTGTTAAAAGACACATCTGGCAGGGGCGGGGACTGGTGGAGCAGGCAGCCTCGTCACTCAGCTCTCAGGTGGTTGCCCCCAACCCAAAGGTCTTGGAAGAGACTGTCTATAGAGAACTCTGCTCTCTGCTCTGCCACTTGATAAGTACTCTGGAAAGTTCGATTAATACTACTTCACCATTTAAAATCCCTTCCTTAGAGAATCATAGAATTGAACTGGTTCCAATTGTTAATTAGCAATTCAATTGTGTTTTTAGTTTTCACAGGCTGCCGTTTCCCTCAAGGCCCAAAGTTTGACACTGCAGGAATCTATTCCACATTAATGAAACTCAGAGCAAGGATTGCTTCTTTCTTTGGAAAAAAGAAAAAGAAAGACAACAGCTGATATTTTTGAAAGACTACTATTTTGCCAGGCATCCTTCTAGGCACTAGCAATACGGCACAAAACAAAACAGAAAAGATCCCTGTTATTATGGAGCTTTTATTCTAATAGATGGGAAATGATTGAGAAGCAAAATAAATTGGTAAAATATGTGTAAATTCCATGATGGTGGAGATGTCTGACTGTTTCATTTAACGCTGCATCCCAAGTGCCCATAATGGGTCTTGGCACATAGTAAAGGTCGACAAATATATATTGATTATCAAATGGAGGTAATGGCCCACAATGGCAAAAAAAAAAATAAGGTAGAGAAATGAAATAGGGAATGTGGTATAATTTTAAATGGAAGAATCATGGAAAGCCTCCTAGAAAATGTGTCATTGGAGTACAGATCTGAGGGAAATGAGGGTGCAAGCCATAGAGGGAAGAAGGAAGCCTTAGGACAAACAGCCTGTGCAAAGGCCGTTAGGTGGGAGCACACTCTGTGTGTTCAAGGAACAACATGGAGAGAAGGAAAGGAGGGGAAGAGAAGTAGGAGGGACGAAAGACAAGGAGGGCAAGGGGTGGCCAGAGCAGGGAGGGCCAGATGTGCCACTGGGTGACATTGGCATTTGCTCTGAGATGGCGAGCCACTGAGAGTTTTAAACAAGGGAAAGATAGACACTGCTTATATTTAAACAGGTTTATTTCAATTGCTGTGTCAAGAATACATTGAAGGAAAGCAAGACATGAGCAGGAAGCTATTGCAAAAATCCAATGGAAGATGAGCGTATCTTGGACGAAAATGGTAGCAGTAGGAGGATAAGAAAAGAGTAAGATTCCAGATATAGTTTGAAGGTTTGGACAATTAGATGTGCTGATGGATAGGATATTGGATGTAAGAAAAGGAGAGCAAAGATGCAGCCAGGTGAGGATGCGAAAGAATTGGAACTATAACCCACAGCCACTGGGGAAGGAAAGGAGGGGAAGAGAAGTAGGAGGGAGGAAAGACAAGGAAATGCAAAATGGAAATGGAAATGCAAAATGGTACAGCCATCTGGGAAAACTAAAGATTCTTTAAGAGTTACACAATACACCTACCATATCACCCAGACATTCCATTCCTCGGTGATTTACTCAAGAGAAATGATATCAAATGTCTCCAGAAAGACTTCTACCGAATGTCCATGGCAGCTTTATTTGTAATAGTCAAAAACTGAAAAAGCAACACAAATGTCCATCACGTGGTGAATGCATAAACAAATCACAATTTCCATCCATATAACAGAATATTAATTACAACAAAAAGAAGTAAACTACTATTACACATGACATGAATGCATATCAAAATATGTATTCTAAATAAAAGATACACAAACACAAGAGTACATGCTGCATGATTCTGTCTATATAAAATTCTAGAAAATGTAAACTAGCCCTACAGGGATGAAAAGCCAATCAGTGGTCTCCTGGGGACAGACGTGGAGGGAGGGATGGGTGACAAATGGAGACAGAAATGTTCTATAGATTAATTGTGACAGTGGATTTATGGGTATGTACATCTGTCAAAACTCATTGAATTGTACACTTTACATGGATGCAGTTTACTGAACATAGTTCATGTCTCATAAAGTTGATTTTTTTAAATTTTGAAAAGGATAAAGCCAGGATTTTTAGCCTGAGTGATTGGAAGAATAGAGTTGTAATTATCAGAGATGAGAAAGATTGTGAGAGGAGCCAATTTTGTTGGTGGTGAAATATCAGGAGCTACATTATGGACACGCCATTAATAACTTTGAGATGTCTATTAGGCATCAGATTAGAAATGGTGAGTGAACAGTCAGGAATATAAATCTGGAGTTTAGGAAATGGACCATGTTGGAGATAAACATACGGGAATCATGAACACGTGGATGTTACTTAAAGTCATGACACTGTGTAAGATCATTATAGCAGTGACTATAGATAAACAACAGAAGAGATCCAAGGACTAATTCCTGAAACTTCAACATTTAAAGGTAGTGAAGATGAGGGATCAGCAGAGAATCTGAGAAGGAGAAGCAGTGATTAAGGAGGAAAAGCAACAGAGCCTGGCATCCCAGAAGGCAAGCGAAGCAAGGGCTTCCAGAAGAAGGAACGATCCCCGTGGCAAATACTGCTCATAAATCAGCAGATGGGGGCTGAGAACCGCTCATTGGAGTACGTGGAGGTCGTTACTGACCTTGATGTGGCAATGGAAAAGAACAAAGGGAAAGAGTGATATTGGAGTTATCTCCTGTCGTTAATTCATTCATGGGGTTTTGCTGAGAATAATATTTATAGAGGAGAAACGGTAAGTGGAGAAGAAGGTAGGGTTAAAGGAGAGTTTTTTAAGATGAGAGAAATCACAGCATGTTTTCAGCCTTACACGGAAGATCCAGTGGAAAAAAGTGTTAATGCTTTAAAGGAGGTAGGGAGAATGGTTGGAGCAATGTTCTTGAGTGCGAGTGGAAGGTAATGGGCTGGACTGCGCACGCAGAGGGGCGGGCTGTGTCTGGAGACCAGAGACGGGGAAGAGAATGTGGGCACTGCGACGGGCAGCGTGGCACAGGGAGCTGGTCTGTGCTGATCACTGCTGTTTTCTTGATGAATGAAGAAGTAATATTGAGAGATAGCATAAGTGAGAATCTGTTGGAGACTTGAGAAGAAAGAAAAAACTACATAATAGTCAGCTAGCACAGGGGCTGGCTCTCCTGTTTTCGTATGGCCTGAGCACTAAGAATAGCTTTCACATTTTTAAAAGCGAAATACGGAAAGGACTATTAGCCTTTCAGAGAAAGCAGGTACTCAAAGAGTCGAAGACATTTCCTTTTGACCCACCGAGCCTACAATATTTATTATTATCCCTTTACAGAAAAAAGTTGACCGACTCTTGACCTAGCAGAGTGAGCAAGTGAATGGCTGAGCTATACAGCATGATATGCCCGGCAGCAGGGAAGCGCTGGCCAGGAGCGTGACAGAATATCAATCCACTGCATCCTCACACAAGGACTACGAGTTAAATATTAATAGCTCAATTTTAGATGAGCTAATTGTGTCTCAGAGAGGCTCAATCACTTCCTCAAGGTCACACAAATAGTAAACGGGAGATAAAGATTCATTTAGCAAATACATTAATGTCTCAAATTCCTGTTTCCTTTCCACTCTGCCTTGTTGCATCACAAAAGACTGTGACCTCTTTGTCTATACCTTGAACCTTGGCATGGACAACTGCAAGGTGAGGCAGATTTCCACCTGCAGCACATGCAGCAGAGCCAGACAGACTTTGGTGTAGACCCCGGCCTGCGCTTGCTGGCTTCGTGGCATTGAAAGAGATTGGTAACATTTCCATGTCTCTATTTTTCTCATCTATATAATCAGATTACTAATCATTAGACCATTTGAAATTGCTAATATGCAAACATTTTCAGCCTATAAAGATGACTATCTCATGCAGTTCTGACTGATACCTATCATCCAAGGATGACGTGCGGAATAAAGGTAATATACACAAAGGATGTATACTTTGTAGACACTTAAATGTGATCTTATGGACAATAATAATAGGAGTATTCTAATGTCTAAAGAAGTATTTATTTAGAGGGAAGGGGCCATGAAATAATCTCAAACTGTGTACGCTCAGCCCAGATCCACAGGGAAAAATGAGATGTGGAGGGCTGCAGGAAGGGGCCTGTTGGTCTCAAGTTACACTGACCCTAAGTCTAAAGTCATCTTGGTAACATTTGGCCTGTGGGCCACTTAGTGGCCAATTTCCAATACCTGGAAGACTGTCATGAGGAAGACAGATTCATCTTACTCCATTTGGCTACAGAAGATAGAAAGAGGAATCATGGGTGTAAACTACATGAAGACAGATTTAAATATTGCTAAAACTAAAACTTTCCAATAATTAGAATTATTAACCATGGAATGGGCTGCCGTGGAGGGTTCAGAGGTCCAGGGGAGACTGGGAAGGCGGTAGATAACATATTGCTGGAGGAATCACATAATGGGTAAGGATTGGACTAAATTACCTTTGAGATTCTTTCCAACTCTAAAATTTTATGAGTTAGCAGCCCCTGGTGCTGCTAGCAGCGCTCTGAAGTTGGACCAGCTAGCCAAGTGTCTGCGTAGTACCTGACACAGAGCCGGCATCGAAGGAATGTTTGCCCATCTGCTTCATAGTTCCTCTGACTCAAATTCAAAAATAACCATTAAGTGGTCCTATCATTCAGCAACTGTACATGTCTCCCCTTTATTTCATTCATTTTGATTCATCATCAGTCTGCTAATTAAAAAATAGAGGAGACTAGAATTTGAATCCTCGTCTATTCTTATGAAGCTGCTGTCAGATCAAAGTCGGGGTTTTTATGTTTGAATAGGCTTTTCCAAGAATGGATTACTGGGATTTATAGTGCTAATAAGGAAAGAAATTGCTTTCCTAGAAAGACAAGATTAAAAAGAAGCAATTGGCATTTGAGAGAGAATCAGATCATTTCACTCACAGGTGGAGGGAGTAGAAATAAAATAGAGGAAGGTGAACGTTGGTATCTAGATTGTTTCTTCCCCAGTCACAGGCTGCAGCAAATTTTAAGACGAAAGAGCTGTCTCGTAATATAATGAGTAAAGCAAGTTCCCTTTGCTTCCCTTAAAAGAGACAAGTTTTAAGTAGGAAACCTGTCTGGGAACAAACACTTTTAAATTACATTACTCCCTCCAAATTAAAAGCAATTGAGAGTTATTAGAAAGTTCTTCACATCTTCCAGGTACCTGGGTTTGAGGAGAACTTTTGTAGAGCGGCATGTACTTGGAGCCATGAGAATCCAAACCCCATGGCCTCCTAGCTCAGTGACCTTGCTAGTATCTCATCTGTAAATGGAGATCATGTAACATTGACTTCATAGGATCATTTTGAAGATTAAATAAGATAATATTTAGCAAGCAGTGAGCATAGTACCTGGCAAATCATCATGAATGTTCAAGAAATGTTAATCACATACATATATCTGTTAACCCAGAAGGTGATATCATGGGGATTAGCACCTCCTTCCAAATATTGCTAAAACACTTTATAAAGGCAAAGGTGAACACCATTTCCACAAGTATCTAAAATCAATAAGCAATGACTGTCAGAATTTCCAACCATAAATTCCGTGGAGTGGAATTGTGAAAATCAATCTGTAGTCTGCACAGTTTTGTCCAAATAAAATGAATGGCAATCAGTCTGCCCTTGCTAATACCCAGAAAATTTAAAAAGCAGTTGCTTCTCTATTGAACAGATACTATGTTTTGAGGTAATCAGAATGCTTCTACTGCATCATAATTTTCCTATATTTTTTCAATGCTTGCAACTCTCCAAGAAACAGGGAGTCTTTGGGAATTGTAGAAATGATTCCAACATGGGCAGTATTATTCCAATATTTTAAGCTGTGCAGGGCAGGGCAGAGAAAATTAAGGTACTAGTGGTAGCACATGCTGGAGATTACAGTTTTTAGCATCCCACTCTCAGAAGACCGGAAACTCAAGCAGAGGGAGTAGGAGAATATTCCACGCCAGTATCCCAGCACCATGTTAGTGAGAGCTTCCTGGACACTTGGGATAGGGGCTCCCACAAAGACCTGCCTTCAGCTGTCTATCTGAGAAGGAAAAAGATACCCACTCCCCTTATCTATGGCAGATGCCAAATCCAGATAGTTTCTCCTTTATGGCTAAGGAGGGAAGAAAACAAAAGCTTGGGACCTTGCAAACAATACATCAGAATAAGAGAAAGGGGAATAACAACTATAGACTCAGAGATAGAACTCAACCTCTGAAAATTATCTACTGAAAGAACCAGAATTAAGATCTAGGAAACTGGGGGCCTTCAACAAGCCACAGGACCACCTGGTTTCTTCCAAGAGCCACAAAGAGAAACTAGATAGCAGTGAGCTCAAGAAGAGATGAAAAGATGAATTAAATCTGAAGCTGAGATTTAAAAATCATCATCATAACACACGACTACAAGGAGGCAGGCAGTGTGCACAAGGAAGGGCTGGAGGAGGGAGACTAAAAAGTTAATAACAGCAGAGAAAAAGAGCGAGTGAAAAGCAGGTGTCACCATGACAAATCAAACACGTCTGATGTTCAGAAACTCTAAAGAGAGGAAAGAGACAAAGACACAAGTGATGAATGAGATGATTTTGAAGGAGAGTTCGGAAAACCAATTAAATAATTTAATGTCTACCTCAGGAGAATGCCAAGATAATTAGGAGCAAAGCAATAACCCAAATCATGAACAAAGAAAATGTTTTTGAGCCGAGGAAACCCTAAGTATGTAAACAAAAGGACATACCCCCTGTGATCCGTAAAATAAATAGAGAAAAATATAAATTACACACAAAACATTCTGAAACTGTTTTATAACTACAAAGGCCAAAAAAAAAAAGACATCTTGTAAACATTCACCAGAAAAATACCTGGTCACTATGAAGAAACAAAGTCAGGATGATCTTATACTTCTATGTAACATTAAATTTCACACACACACACACACACACACACACACACACAATGTTTACAGAATTTTAAGGAGAAAAATGTGGAACCTAAGAATTTTCAATTCAGGCAACAGGAAAAACAGTTTTACTATCTAAGTTCTTACGTAACGCTTTTTGATAACCTTCTTGGAAAAAAAATAACCTAAAGACATCTTTAAATAAAACAAAAGTTGAGATTACAAACCTGAGAAAGTTATATTAGAAAATAAATAGTATCAAGAACCAAAATCATCTCAGTGGTGAATTTAGTCTAAATAAGTATTATCATAAACACAAATACAAATTATACAAGGCAAACTTAAAATAAGAACTGTAAAATTTTTCTAAATAATTTAAGGATAATTATATACGTCACATTAGCCAAGCCTAGCATGGTAGGAGACAGGTACAAAAGTGAAATACATTCATCATGCTACTTAAAATGAGGACAAATGATCCAATCTCCTTGATAACTAAAGAAAAATGTGTTTAAAAATGTATCTTTAAAATTCAAGGGCAATCACTAGAAGACTCTAAAAAGGATATATAACTTCCAAACAGTGAGAAAATAGAAACAAAGAAAATATGGTTAAAGATCAGAAGATATGAGACAATGGAAACTTCAAAATGAAGTAAAAAATAAAAAAAAAATTATAAAATAACATGACACGTTGAATTAGTTAAGATAAACTAAATGAATAATGTCTTTAAAACATTGTAGTTTTTTTTTTCCTGATCTAAAAACCATAGAAGTAAATCCTCTGTGGTTCATTAGTGTGATGATTGAGTCTTCATGCTCATATGTGAGATGTATCCCCCTCAGATATTGTTGTATCACATTACCTGTCTGATGTGAAAAAGAGACAGGGGAAAGGAAGAAAGGCAAAAGAAAGAAAAAGGAAAAAACCCAGAAATCCAGACGTAGGCAATCTGGGCAGACTTACAGAATCATTCAGCACCTGGGATATGTCCAGTTTTATGCACCACTATCCTAGTGTGGTCCTTGTCCACTACGGATGCTCCAGCTCCAAATATCACGTCCAGATTCCAGGTAGTAGAAGGGAAAAAGGAGAGAGATGTATGATCCCCACCCCTCCAAGGACACCATCCAGAAGTCATACCTACTATGTCAGCCTTCATCCCTTATCTGAAACTTAGTCACATGCCAAACTTATCCCACAAAGGAGCATGGAAAATGAATAAAAACAATTCAGGTGGGTCTTCTGGCCTTGGCTCAGCCAAAAATTGGGGTACCATTTCTATATTCAAATAATTTTTGTAGGTCAAATCCAGGAGAAAAGTGTGTAAAGACCAGCACTAGAGAAACAATTTGGAAAAACCAATTAACCTGGATTTCCACCCCACTTTTTATACCAAAATCAATTTTTAACTACAAAAAAATGAAAACAGATCAGTGCTAGAAGTAAATGATGAATAAATACTTTCATAATCTTAGGCAAGAAGAGTCTTTGTAAGAAATTCTAAATTGAACATAGAATCCTTCAACATCAAAAACATAAAGTTAACAAAAATAATTAAAATCTGGGAAAATAGACCATATATGATAACAATGTTATTTCTATAATATATAAAGAAGTGTTATAAATCAAAAAGAAAAAGATGAACGCTTCAATATAAAGATGAGTTAAGAGCATGAAGAAGTAATCTGAGAAACAGATACTAAATGGCAAATACAAGTTCAAGGAAAGTTTTTACGTTACCAATCATCACTGCAGTTAAAATCGAAATAATGAGACACTATTTTTCTGATATCAACGTCAAATTTTCAAATACCATTATGCTAATTATGGCAAAAACACTTGACATGGAAAATACCACTTAACACTGGTAAAAGCATAATTCAATAATAAAATTCAAAATCTCAAAATTATTTAATGACCATTGACCCAGCAAGTCTCCTAAGAATCCATTATAGGAAATATGTATAGATTATACATATCATATACCTATAAAGATGTATAAATAGTGAAAAATTGGAAATAGCCTAAGTGTCAAATAAGAGAAGTTTATTAAAATAACTTACTAGACCCCAAAGGCATCCCTTTTATTTCATCCAAAAGTACACTATACTTCTTCTATAAGATTAATTGTATTGTGTGATTTTGAATCTTATTGCACAAAGGCATTGCTTATTTTGTATTTGCCTATATACACAGTTGTACCCTCTGGTAGATATAAGCACCTTGAAAACAGGACCATATTGTCTTGCTAAGAATCTTGCTTAGTTTTGTAAACAATAAGAACTCAGAAAATATTTGCAAAAAGTAGTATGACCCACTAAAAACAATACTGTGGAGCTGTGGTCCCCAACCCCAGGAGTATACCAGCACCATGTCAGAGCTCTGCCACCCCCCAACCCCTGCACCCCCATCTGTGGAAAAATTGTCTTCCATGAAACTTAGGAAGTGGGGACACACAGCAGGAGGTGAGCAGTGGTGAACAAGCAAATCTTCATCTGTATTTACAGCTACTCCCCACCACTTGCATCACTGCCTGAGCTCCACCTACCCAACCCCTATCCCCCTCCCCCATCCATGGAAAAATTGTCTTCAGTAAAACTGGTCCCTGGTGTCAAAAAGGTGTGGGACCACTGATATAGAGGAATTCTTTTGTTCATACAACAAATAAACACTGAGTGCCAACCATGTGCACAATACTGAGCTAAGCACTGGGGTTCGAAAGTGACCAAGATATTCTTGACTCTCATGAAGGTTACATTTGGTGTGCAAGACAGAAAAAGCCCAAACAAATACAGTCGTGTGCCGCATAATGACATTTCTGTCAACAACAGACCACATGTACAGCAGTAGTCCCTTAAGATTATAATACCGTATATTTACTGTAACTTTTCCATGTTTAGATACACAAATAACTGCCATTATGTAACAATTGCTTACACTATCCACTTAGGTTTGTAGCCTAGGAACAATAAATGATACCATATAGCCTAGGTGTGTAGTAGGCTGTATCATCTAGATTTGTGTAAGTACACTCTATAATGTTTGCACAACAGCAGAATAGCCTAATGATGCATTTCTCAGGAAGTATCCCCATCATTAAATTATAAATGACTGTATATAAATATTTATATAGTGTGAAAATGGCTATGAACATAGCCATCAAGAAGATGAAATAGAAAATAAGAGAGACCTACTTTAGTTACACTGATCAGAAAAGGCATCAACATGACAATATTTAAGCTGATTTCTGATGGATAGATAAAAGTCACACATGGAAATAGTGGAAAGAAAAGCATTATAAGCAGAGAAAATAGCATATACGAACAGCTAGAGGAAGGAAGATTTGAGTGTGTTTGAAAAAGTGTGACTTTGGTGTAGTGAGGGAGTTGCGTAGCCTGAGGTTGGAGAGATACGGGGAGAAAAACCATGAGGATCTACAGAGCCATCCGGCCCCTATATGGAGTTTGGATTTATTATAGGTGTCACTAAAAGCCACTGAAGGTTTTAAAGTAAGGTTTAATTTATGTTCTAAAAGATGATCACTCTTGCTCACAACGTGGGAAAGGGATTGAGGAGGAGTAAGTGTGAAATCAAGAGACCCATCAAGGAGGGGTTGACATAGTCTAGGTAAAGGACGGGCCATGGCCAGGGTGTTGGCCATGGAGACAGGGAAATGTTGACAGTGTCAAGATATTTTAGGGGGTGGAACCAAATGGAGTTGCTGATGCTTGAGATATAGGGGCTATGGCAAAGGTAAAATCAGAACTTGCTCGTAGATTTCTGGATTGAGCAACTGGTGGGTAAAGGCGCCATTTAGGGGCTCGGACAAATAGAAGAGGGATTGAGTTGTGGACAGAAAACAAGAAGTTCCACCTTGTACATGTCTAATTTGAGATGTGTGTAAGGCATCCGGGTTGAGCTGTCAGGTAAACAGAGCTGGATATGGCGTTCAGAAAAATTATATGGTTGAAAGGTATAAACTTTGAAATCTTGAGTCGTGATGATAATTTTAAAAGCTGGGAATTAATGAAATCACGCAGGTAAAAAGGAGAAAAGAAGAGGACCCTGGATTTATACCAGAAAATACCAACACTTAAGGGAAGAAATAGAAGCCAGTTGGAAAAGGAAACTGATGGGAGAAGCCAGTGAGTTTGGAAAGCAAAGAAACAATGGCCTGAAGATACCCAAGAGAAGAGTGTTTCAAGAACTCAATGGCCAGCTCCTCCACATGCTGCTGAAAAGGTAGGATGAGGACAGGGAAGTACACATCACATGTGGCCACATGCATTTCCAGTGATTCAGAGACAAGAAATTTCAGTACAGTGATGGGGCTGGAGAGAAGCCACACCGGAATAAATCGACGAAAAAGAGTTAAAGAAGTGGAAACAATGTAGTTAACAACTCTTGAGAAGTTTGGTGAGGCAGGAGATTAGAGAAATGGATGGTACCTTCCGGGAGACATGGAAACAGGGAAGTGATTATGTTTGTTGTTGGTGTTGTTTTTAAAATGGGGTTGGGAAACTAGAATATAGTGACAGAAACAATCTAGTAGAAGACAAGGAAAAGTTGATAAAAGGAGGGACAGAGGATAATCAGAGTGAAGTGTTTTTAAAGGTCAAAGTACGTTGGATGCAGAGAAGAAGGAGAGGTACTGGAATTTGCTAGGAGGAAGAACATGCCCTACATTGTGCCAAGAGGGAAGGAGGTGACAATAGCTACAGGTGAGGGCAGAATTTGCATTAGGAATTCTAGAATTATTATCTGAAGGTTTTTACTTCACTGAAGTAAAAGGTCAATAGCTGAGTCAGGGTGAAAGAGGAAAGATTGGGGGTGGTTTGAGGAGAACACATGAAATAGTTCTGGGAAACATCAGAGGGTTTCTGGGTCACAGTGAGTGCATGTGGAGGCTGTAATCATCAAACGCAGGAAACAGTTCTGTTAGTCTCTAGTAACAGGCGCTCAGACACAGGTGCAAAGTAGATGAGGGTTGAGGTTTTGCCACACATCACGTAACGAGGCTAAGGATGAGGTGTGGTTGAGAGCACTTCTGAGAAAGTGATTATAATAATGGGTCATAGGGTAGTTAATGATATATTAATATGTAAGAGCAAAAAAGAAGAAGAAAATTCAACAAAATTTGTAAAAGGAGACACTTCTGAGCAGGGAGAATATAAGTAATTTTCATTTTCATCTTTATGTGGGTCTTTATTCTTTATTTTAGTTCTAAGTACAATTATATTTTTAAGAAACAACAGAATGGCATGTAAATAGTTATATACTGAGTTTAAGGGCAATCCCATTGAAATTGACATGGAGACAAATTTAGCATCTTTTGCAATGGGTTGCTCAATTGAAACCCATTGATTGAAATATATTAAATATAAATATACAAAATCTTTTACTATATGAACACATAAAGTATATAAACATATAAAAATTTTAAGTTCATAATGATATTTTGAAAAACAGAAACCACACTGGTCACATTTGGATATTGTTGGGCTCATTATTCTGAAATTGGATAAATAAGTGTGTAATAAAATCAAGCATTTAACTTGCCCGTCTCACTTATGAACTCTGCATCAGGTTAACCAAATAGAATGTGAAGGAAGTTTCTTCCCCATAGAAGAATTCCAACTAATTCAGAAAAAAAAATGATTGAATTGGAAAAGTGTCATTTTGCAACCCCAGTGAAACAGTGGACGAGGTGATCATCATAAATGGTGGTTGATAGAAATTTGATAATGGGTGGGTCGTGCCGATGACACCTAAACCCACAGATCCCTCACAGTGTCACTCAAAGTGGGAGCAGCAGACACCATGTGCCTGTCGACGTGATGCAATAGCAAGTACCCAACCCTGCCTATGAAATATTCTTGCCCCTCACAAAAAAATAAACCTTAACTTAATTATGTTTCTGGACTTACTACCGATTAGCAAGAAATATGGGGCATAGAGAAACCACGTAAACAATACCAGAGGATGTGATCAAGTAAGTCCAAGATGTGGGAAATTCAACAGAAAAATGACTCATCTCTTCAACAAATGGCTTGGAAAAAAGAAGGGGGGTACTTTTTTCCCTTAATGAACAATGAAAAACAAAGTTGAAATGAAAAAGACAATTTGCCATCAAAATCTGAAAAACAGAGAGAGGAGAAACCATTAAATAGTAATAGAGGCTTAAGAGAGATAAATCAACCAAATTCAACAAAGGAATTTATCTGGGTCCTGAGTTGAACAAACATATTATTAAACACAATTTTTGAGATAAGAAAATTTTGACATGGACTAGGATGATATTTATAATGATCATTTTGATAGGTGTAATAATGGTACTGTGGTCATATTGTTTTAAAACCTTTATCTATTAGAGATTCATGTGGAAGTATTTACAAATACAATTACTGTGACCAAGAATGGGGATTGATTAAAGACAATTGGCAAAATATTGATAATTATTGGGACTGGATGGCAGCACCATCAAATTTCTTTACATTATTATCTCTAGATCTGAATATCTCTGAAAATGTCCGTAACAAAAAATGTAAAATAAAGTTGAAAATGAAAAAGACAACGTGCCATCAAAATCTAAGAGTCTTGAGATCACAGGCTTATAAAGCCCTTTTAGAATTTCAATCACCTGCAATTTTATATTACATAGGAATGATACAACTAGCAAGGTGTGTTGACATTGTATGGGGCTGACACTTGCCTGTTTTCAGTGTCAGTTCCAGAATTTACGATAATTCGCACCATTCAGCAACCCGTGAAGAGCTTTCTTGTCTTTACCATTTAGCAGAGAAAGAAACAGGTTGCTAGACTCACTAAAGTGCCCACCCACCCCAATCTTCAAGCAGATGAATGCCTATGAAGGGGCTAAAATTCCTAGTCAATTATCTCTTAGCCAGCATTTTAACTAGCTGTCTCACACAGATTCCTTAAGGTAAATTGGAAGAACGAGGAAGCACAAGTAGTAACTGTGTAGAGTCAAACATGCAAATAGTAGCCTAGCTCACTCTACGAATGCAGAGAGTTTTCATACGTAGCCTGGAAGCATAGAATGCAAATCTAAGCATTGTATGTGAGGCTGAGATGTGGCAACTTAGCAGCCCCTATGGGGTGCTTAAACTGTCTAGGAATTTCATTTCAGAGAACTCTCAATGGGAGAAGCATCAGCTGTCAGAAACACATGAGTGTTTCTCTTTCTCTTTCCCTCTCTCCCTTATACCTTTGGAACCTGGGCTCGTTCGAGAACATCTGCGGCTTTCTCACAATGATCTATACCTGAGAGCTTTTCTAAGTCCAGGCCCTGCCCTGGTCACACCCTACCCCTACTCTTACCAC
>CAUYRT010044564.1:0-35052 GCA_963574885.1 Lepilemur ruficaudatus | reverse complement strand
CATGTATAATTTTGTAGTATTTTAAAACTATTAAGAATTGTGATAAGATTTGTAAAAGTTACAGATTAAGGTAAATTGCTTAACAGCAACAACAATTTTAAGTAAAGAAATATGGAGGCCTGAAATTACAAGTGCTGTTTCCATTTGGGCTGAATAGAAAGACTTTATTGTAGTTAAAATAGCACTAAAAATGAGAACAGGTATTAGTTTGGCCTATATATGTTAGATGATTATGCTCTAAAGATTGTGTTTATGATGAAATTTAAGTCTTGAATAGTGCAATAAAATAATCAGGGTTGAGGTTTTATATATAAGGAATAAAGGAATAAATACTTCAGGGAAAATCTTAGCAATGTTTTAGAATTGCTCTCTAAATATCTCTTTATGAATTTTAAATGAATACACTTTTATTGAGTGATATTGAGGGAGATTTCAGTGTAAATGAAGCTGGATTTTTCTATAGATGATAAGTGGTGTTGAGATGATACCATAGTTCTAGAAGAATCTAGGTTCTCAAAACAAGTTATACTACAAAGTAGGTTCTGTGTGAATGTTCTGAAGCTATTGTTCCTAGCCACTGCTACTTTCTTAAGCATAGGATGGGTGTGTTCTAAATTAGTTATCAAATTCTAATTTTGAATGATTAACTTTTTAAAAAATAAGATACTCCTAGATAGGCCTTAGATTTAGGCAGTACATATAAATTGAACCATTTTTTTTACTAAAATATGTAAATATCTGATAAAATCTATAGGGAATTGTTTTGTAAAGTGAATAGTCCTTTGATAAGAATTATTTTTAATTCTACGTTTTCTGTTTTGAAAATCTGAAATGTGAATGCTTTTGTTTAAAATAGAATAAGTGGGTATTCTTAAAATATAAAATGGTTAAAAAGAGCTAGTTGTTGACATCTAGTCATTAGTTACTACTTAAAGAGTACTGGTTACTAGTTACTGGATTTTAGTACATTGTAATAGGTTTGTTTCTTAAATAGCCCACAAGTTATTCCACCCTTCAAAACTGGCATAGTTTCTTGTATACTACTGTTTATAGTCAGGGTAGGCACTTTAGAGAAGATTAAATGAAAGAAAAACATAGTGCATAAATGTAGGGGGTTTAATAACTGCTTTGCAGTTAGATGTTTTATTCTTAAAAACTACTGGGCTATTCTGGCTTGATCAGTTTTATTATTGAGAGCAGCAACTAGGGTTGTATGACCACTCTTGCTGAAACCTAGCAATGGTGTGTGGTAGAACTCTTGCTGTTTATTAGTTTAATAAACTTTCATGTGTATATGGAGTTACACAGCTCATCCAATTATATAGCCTAATTGAAAGCCAGAGATTAGCAGCTGCTATTAGTTTTTCTGTTGAGCGCAGCTACTCACCACCTTTCGTTTTTAATAAGGGAAAAATGTCCATGTACTTTTTGAGTACATGGAGCTGTCCAGTGGGTTCAGCCAATCTGTCATTAGAATGCTAAGAATTTGATTTGTTTCAATTCAACTAATTTATATTCCTTGAATATGTATGCATAAATAACTTTCAGAGGGGCAGTGGTATTCAGCCAAATGCTAAACTCTCTCAATAAGTGTCAACAAACTGAACTTTTTGGGAATAAAAGTTATTCATAAACTGCCATTATTAAATTTGAAGGCAAAGTTTTTGAGTAAAATTTACAGTGCTCTAGAGAACTGTATTAGTGGTCAGCATACATCTACTAAGAAATATTTTTATCATTGGATGGAAAAAACGGCCTCAGGTAGACCTGAGTTTTAAGCTTATTGAGAATTACACACTTGGGAAATTGACTTGTGATTTAGTCAACTCATATAACCAGTCTGGAATGTATGGGGTTGTTATATACCTAAGTTACTTATTTGTTTAACTCTGTTATGGAAATTTTTTTTTTTTTTTTTTTTTTTTTTAGACAGAGTCTCACTCTGTTGCCTGGGCTAGAGTGCTGTGGCGTCAGCCTAGCTCACAGCAACCTCAAACCCCTGGGCTAAAGCGATCCTTCTGCCTCAGCCTCCTGAGTAGCTGGGACTACAGGCATGCGCCACCATGCCCGGCTAATTTTTTCTATATATATTTAATTTGCCAATTAATTTCTTTCTATTTTTAGTAGAGACGAGGTCTCGCTCTTGCTCAGGTTGGTCTCGAACTCCTGACCTTGAGCAATCCGCCCGCCTCGGCCTCCCAGAGTGCTAGGATTACAGGCGTGAGCCACCGCATCCGGCCTATGGAAAAATTTTAACATACAAAAAACAGTAGTACAATGAACCCTTGCATACTTAGCACCCATTATGTCCTCTTCCATATTATTTTAAATCCCCTCCTCCCAACTTTTCCAAATCTGATTACTTTGAAGCAAATCTTGACCTAGTTACTTTTAAATGTGAAGAAGATAGGGGCCTTTTCAGAATCTCCATAACTTTTTCTTTAGAATGGGAGAGAGTGAGCTGCTTACAGGCCACAGATGGGATCGTCATTTCAATCAAGCAGTATGATCTGCAACTGTTACCCTGTGGAGAATTTTGAGGGACTTGGGAAGCATTGTTTTCTAGTTTTGTAGCTGTCTCTACACAAAAAAATTTTTGTATTCTTTGTATTACAGAAACTTAATTTTTTAACTGTCAATTTTTTAACTGTCATTTAATTGTCATTTTTCCATCAGTCAATTTACTGCCTCATCCTGCTGCTCAAGCACTGGGCTAGATGATTAGCAGGTATTTTTCCTTTTTTATACTCTTTCTCCATTCTTTTTTTTTTTTAAATTGAAATTTTCCTTAATCATTTAAATGATTCATCATATTAATTGCCCTTTCCATTTCATTTGAAAAATAAATTTAGTAATGTAAAATGAATTGTTATTAAGGACTGTTCACTAATACACCTGTGCCCTTGTCCCAACATTTGAACTGTTTGCTTACCAAGAGTCACTCATGTTTCCAGTGCAATTATCATAGTTGTGTAATTTATTTAAATATACAAACAGGTGAAACATTAATGAAAAGAGTAGTAGATTAAGTTGAATGCTTTGGGCAAACTCTTAAGTTGAGTAGCTAAGAGCTATGGTCCATTAGCTGTAGGGAAACAATAAAAGATCTAGGGGACATTGTATAAATATAAATGGTTTTTTTGGACTCAGATTTTTTTAATTTTAACTAAGGCAAAACTAGAAATGTGGTCAGTGGTTTGTGTGAGTATGATATGGTGCTCTCTTCCATGAATTTGTATTACAGGTGAGGCCATGGGCCCATATCCAAAGATTGGTGAATTAAAGGTACATTTCTGTGTTTTAGGTTAAACTAAAATGCTTAAAATTATATATGTAACTTTTAAAAATATTCCCCTGTGTTAATAAAAAAATTTTTTTAGGAAATTAATAGCTCCTGCCTCAGATAAAAGGGATTTCACTATATGAAGGTTTTTTGTTTTCGTTTTTTTACTTTTTATTATGAAAAATATCAAGCATATAGAAAAGTAGAAAGAATAGTGTAATATAATGAAATACCATATACCTATCATCTAGATCTAACAATTATTATAATTTTCTGTATTTGCTTCATCTGTTTTCTTGTAGTATTCCTTAATAAATTACAAATATCTTAATTCTAAATATTTTTTTGAATTTCTGGAAAATAAAGACATTTTCCTACATAGTCTTAATATCTTTATAACACTTAACTAGCAACTAATTTTCCTAGTGTTTTGTTTGTTTTTATTAATAATTTAACTTCTTAAAGAAACAAGGTAAGTTGTCCTGTGGACTATCTCACTTTCTGGCTTTATCTGATTGCTTCTTTATGGTGTTGTTTGACTTGTTCCTATATCCTATGAATTTTCATGTAAGCTGGAAATTATTTAGGAATTTTTTACTGTATTACTTTCCTATTGCTGCTATAACAAAATACTGTATGCTTAGTGGCTTAAAACAATACAGATTTATTCTCTTATAACTGTGGAGATCAGTAGTTAAAATCAGTATTACTGGGCCAAAGCCAAGGTGTCAGCAGGGCTGGTTACTTCAGGAAGCTTTGAAGAAGAATCCGTTTCCTTGCTCTTTTCAGCTTCTAGGTGCTGCCTTTATTCTTTGGCTTGTGGCCCCTTTTTTAATCTTCAAAGCATATCACTTTGGTCTCTGGCTCTGGTGACACTGCCTTTTCCTCTGGCTCTTACTCCTCTTATATCCTTATAATGACTGCTGTGATTGCATTGGGCTCACAACGATAATGCAAGATAATCTCCCCACCTCAAGATTCTTAACTTAATCATACCCACAAAGTCCCTTTTGCCATCCATATAAGCTGACATTCACAGGTTCTGGGAATTGGAATTTGGGGGACTATTATTCAGCCTAGCTCAATAAGGAAAAATATGAAGCTGAAGATAACCCTATTGACTTAAAAAAAAAAAGAAGCAAAGGGGTGTGTGTATTTTTTTATATATGTGTTTATATATATATAAATTCAAACATTATATAAAGATTTAAAGTGAAAATAAAAATCTTTCTACTTCACCTGCTCATCTCATATCATCCTCCTCCTACACTTGTTCTTTCTCTAAAGCGGTCTATATTTCTAAACGTTTTTTGTGCCAATGACCCTTTTTTGGAAGTCTAGTAAAAGCCTATGGATGTTTTTTCACCAATAATGGCTTTTCTTTCTTTTTTTTTTTTTTGCCACTGTGTTGCCCAGGCTAAAGTACAGTGGCCATAGCTCATTGCAGCCTTGAACTGCTAGGCTCCAGTCATCCTCCTGCCTCAGCCTCCATAGTAGCTGGGACTATAGGTGTGCACCACCATACTCAGCTGATTTTTTAAAAAATTTTTTGTAGCGAAGGGGTCTTTTTTTTTTTTGAGACAGAGTCTTGCTTTGTCACCCCAGATAGAGTACAATGGTGTGATCATAGCTCACTGCAATCTCAAACTCCTGGGCTTAAGTGATCCTCCTGCCTTAGCCTCATAAGTAGCTGGGGCTGCAGGCACATGCCATCACACCCAGCTAATTTTTTCTATCTTTGGTACAGACAGGGTCTCACCAGGGTGGTCTCCAACTCCTAACCTCAAGCAATCCTCCCACGTTGGCCTCCCAGAGTGCTAGGATTACAGGCATGAGCCACTGCTCCCAGCTGAGAAGGGTCCTTGCTATTGTTGCCTGGGCCAGTCTTGAACTCCTTGCCTCAAGTGATCTTCCTACCTTAGCCTCCCAAAGTGCTGGGATTACAGGCATGAGCCATTGCACTTGGCCAAATAATACTTTTTAAAAAAATTCACGGGGCAGGAGCGGTGGCTCATGACTGTAATCCTAGCACTCTGGGAGGCCAAGGTGGGTGGATTGCTCAAGGTCAGGAGTTCGAAACCAGCCTGAGCAAGAGCGAGACCCCATCTCTAGTAAAAAAAATACAAAGAAATTAATTGGCCGACTAAAAATATATAGAAAAAATTAGCCGGGCATGGTGGCGCATGCCTGTAGTCCCATCTACTTGGGAGGCTGAGGCAGAAGGATTGCTTGAGCCCAGGAGTTTGAAGTTGCTGTGAGCTAGGTTGATGCCACGGCACTCTAGCCCGGGCAACAAAGTGAGACTCTGTCTCAAAAAAAAAAAAAAAAAATTCACGGATTAAATAGAATCACAAAGGAAATCAATCATATTGAAATGATTGATAATACTTAAAAATTTGCTATATAGTAATATATGTACTTCTTATGAACATGGTACATTCTAGCACTTGTTCTAGTAACTTCCATAATTTTAAAATAGAGGTAAGTATTACATAAACAATAGTTTGGATGTCTGCAACAGCTATATTTGAAAGTGTCTGTGATTTTTATTGGTGACAGACTCACAGATACTGTTAATACATAAAGAAATGCTTAATTTCTGCTGTACACTATGTATGTCTAGGGAAGAAAAGAGAAATGCTTAATTTTAGTTAGATTTTAGTGAAAATACAGATGTGATTTTTCCCAATCTGTGGTAGACTAAATAAAGTCCCCAAAAGATATCCACATCCTAATCCCTTAAATCTGTGAATGTTAGTTTATATGGCAAAAGGGACTATGCAGATGTAAGTCGGATGTTGAAATGGAGAGATTTTCCTGGATTATCTGAGTGGGCCCTAAATGCAATCACTCACATGTATCCTTCCTTATATGAGGGAGGTGGAAGGAGGTTTGGCATAGTCTTTGAGAAGACTATATGATAAAAGTGTAGAGAAGCAGAGTCAAAGAAACATGTTGGCTTTGGAAATAGAGGAAGTGACCATGAACCTGGGAAATGTAGTCTTCCCTAGACCATCTAGAGGGAGTGTGACCCCACTGATACACTGATTTTGGCTTAGTGCTACTGATTTCAGACTTCTGGGCTCCAGAATTGGGAGAGAATAAATTTTTGTTTTAAGCCATCATGTTTGTGGTAATTTGTAGCAGCAGCCATAGGAAATACATACATAATGCAAGTTCCCAGACGACCTGAATTTGGTCTATAGACCTGGTAGTGATGGGTTGGGAGTGGGGGTGGAGATGGCCCATGGACCCAAGTCAAGGTCCCCTGCTTCCAAGGTAACCACTGTTAACATTTTCTTGTGTATCTTTTATTCAGAAATATTATACCTGTATCAGAGTGTTTGTCTGCATTTAGTGTCTGTTATTTAATAGCTTATTTATCTGAATGGTAAATACATACACATAGTACAAAAAGTTTTAAAAGGATGTAATGAGAAGTCTCTCCTTTTGCTATTCCCTGTTCGTTCTTCTGATAGACAATCACAGTAAACCAGTTCTTGTGCACCTTCCCAGAGATATGCCATACATTTACAAATGTATAAGTATATACATTTTCTTTTCACACAAATGGTAGCATAATGTGCAAACCATTCCATACCTTTTTCTATTTATTTTTTCCTTCTAATAATGTCTTTTTCTTGGACTTTGTCCTATCCAATACATATAAGGCTTCCATTGTTTGATGTAGCAGAACATAAGTAGCCTCTCAATGGATACTTCATTTATTTACTATTTTTTGTTACTACAAATGATATGAATATATTTATATATAAATAATCTTATTTTTCTGTGAGATATATGTAGGATAAATACCTAGAAGTTAATTGTTGGATGAGCAATTTCAGCATTTGTAATTTTAATGGATATTGTCATAATTCGACTTATACAGAATTTAAACCAATTTGCACTCCCTCCAGCCATGTGGACTGTTTTCATATATTTTAGCCAGTATGGTGCTATCTAACATTTTGATCTTTGTTATCTGTTAAGTAAAAAATGGTAACTTATTGGAGCATATGTTTTTAATTTTGGTGAAATTCATCTTACCAATGATTTTTTTTTTTTTTTTTTGAGACAGAGTCTCACTCTGTTGCCCGGGGCTAGAGTGAGTGCCGTGGTGTCAGCCTAGCTCACAGCAACCTCAAACTCCTGGGCTCAAGCAATCCTTCTGCCTCAGCCTCCCAAGTGGCTGGGACTACAGGCATGCGCCACCGTGCCTGGCTAATTTTTTCTATATATTTTTAGTTGGCCAGATAATTTCCTTCTGTTTTTAGTAGAGATGGGGTCTTGCTCTTGCTCAGGCTGGTCTCGAACTCCTGAGCTCAAACGATCCTCCCACCTCGGTCTCCCAGAGTGCTAGGACTACAGGCATGAGCCACCGCGCCCGATCTACCAATGATTTTTATTTATAGTTCATCGTTCTTTGTTTAATCAGGATCACAAAGTTTTTTTCTTGTGTCTTCTGGAAGTGTTATAGGTTTACATATTTAGATCTCTGATCCATTTTAAGTTAATATTTGTAAATAGTGCAAGGTATGAATTGAAAATCTTATCCATTTAGATATTTAATTGTATTAACACCATTTTTTCAAAAATTATTTTTTCTCCATTAAATTGCCTTTGTACCTTTGTTGAAATTGAATTGATTGTATATGTGTGGGTCTATTTCTGAATTCTTAATCTGTTCCTTTAATATGTTTATCCTTTCCCCAATACTATGGTGTCTTGATTATTGAAAAATTATTGTAATCTGGTAATACAGATTCTCCAGCTTTGTTCTTTTTCAAAGTTTTTTGGTTATTCTGTTTTTTGTTTGTTTGTTTTTTCCTGTCTCTTGTAACAGTAGAATGGCACAGGAAGATAGGCTGAATTCATCCAGCTTGTTTTTACTTCCAAGAGTATGGAGATAATCCGTAACTTTTGTTCTGCCTGATTGTCTGTCAACTGACTTTTGCCAAAATAAAAAGAATCAGACTGGTTTGGTCTTGTTTATCCTTCTGTTGAGATACCTTTCCAGTGTTTTTTATTTGAACAAGAAATTACCTTTCCCCTCTCCATTTAGAAATATATTTTAAGCTTTTGGGAATTCACATGTGTGGTTACTAAATTCCACAGATTTCTCCTAGTATATTACTCTAATTAAAAAAAAATAATTGAGTTGTAAGAAAGGATTGAGACTAGATAACTTTGGGAGGTAAAAGAAGGTTGGACTGATGTTGGTTTGAGAACTTAAACCCCAGTGATAGGTATAGGGCTCATATGATTCAAGGCCAAGCTTGTAAGTTAAGCTGCTTTAGAGAAGGAGCATCGCAGATAGAAGGGAATTAGAAAAATAAAAACAGCCTTTTTCTTTTGTTTAAATGGAAAGGAACACACAGATCATTGTAAAATTCTTAACCCAAACTGGCTTTGGTAGTGTGTTGCCTCCCTTTTCTCACTCTTCTCTCTGTAATTAAAAAAGTCTTACATAGTTTTAAAGTATTTGGTAGAAGTACCTGAATATTATTTAAATATTAATTGGAGTTTCTTTAGTAAATTTTGGCACCTAGTATATCTTATCATCTGAGAGTAGACAAAGTTTTTTATTTTCATAAAACTAAAAATATAAAGACATGTACACATTGCAGTTTTCTTAAAATTTAAGATATTTTCTTTTTTGGAAATATCTTGCCTTTCATGCTATTTAATGGAGATCTTTAAGTTGTATTAGAGAACTCCAAATCTATATGATAATTTTAGTTGTAAAGTACATCTTGGAAAAATTAGTTAATATAGATTAAAAAATTTGAAACTATTGAAAACTTTTCTGAGATTTTTTTTTTAAACCAGATAATAACTGATGTAAAAGCATCTAGCTTTTCACTTTTCTGCCACAGGGTGGTGTACTATACCTACTCTCTGAAGTTTTGTTTGGCAACTTTCTTCAACAGCCTGATCAAACCTAACTTAATATAAAATAGAACATTATGAAAGTTTACTTTGAGCACTAAAATAAATTACTTACAACAGCAGATAGTCTTTGTAGAGGGGTCTGGTTTTACTTGAAGGGGCTTTAAGGGGCTTTCACAGGGAAGACAGTTTTTGTTGCATTATTAATTTAAAAATTTATTTGGAAATACTTTCAGACTTATAATGTTGCAAAAATAAGACTAGTACAAGCAACATCCATATATTCTTTATTTAAATTTACCTGTTATTAACATTCTATCCCATTTACATACCTTCTCTTTAGACATATGCGTATTTTTTTTTTTTATGAAACATTTGAGGCTAAGTTACATGTATCGTGACACATTTACCCTAAATGCTACATTGTGTTTTTCCAATTGATAGCGATGTTCTATTATATAACCGTAACACAGTATCATCATCAATAAATTTAACATTGATACAATACTTTTATCTAATACTCTATCAGTATTTCAGTTTGCCTTTTGACTCAATAATGTCCTTGATAACATTTTCCCTGCCAGTTCAGCAGTCTCAGGTCAGTTATAACATTTAATTGTCTTGGCTCTTTAGCCTCCTTTAACCTGGAATATTTCCATGGCCTTTGTCTTTTATAACATTGACATTGAATCCTCCTTAATAGAACATTAGTCATTTCCATTTTGGGTTTGTCTGGTGATTCCCCATAATATAGGTTATAGCTAGAACATTATATATGAAGTTATGTCTTCCTTAGAGTATTATATATGTCCATCTTCCTTTTATTGGTGATGTTACATTTTGTTGAAGTCATTTTTTTTTTATAAACTTAGATATGTGTGTTTAGAAGAAGAATTAAATGCCATTCAAGGACATATAAAAGCAAACATTTTCTCTGAAGGTAGATACTTGGAAATAGACCAATGCTCCTAGTAGGAAAATCTAATTTGACTGGAAGGCTTAAGGTAGCACATTTTAACTTTATTCCTTACATGGATTTTAATGTGGTATATTGGCATTTAATCTGTCCCTGGATTGCCAAGGAGAATTGTTGATATCCTCTTGGGATCTGCCAGTCATTCTAGTGAAAGAATAAAATCTGAGTAGGTGACATTAGAAGTATAAAGTGCTGTCATCTATTTTAATTATAATCTCTCAAATATCCTAATTAATACCAAAGTTAAACAGTTTTGTAGTCTCTGAGTTTGTGCTTGTATTAGTGAAGTTTTAATACAAAACAAACATATAACTGCCAAATATGCTGACTGGAAAGAATATTGTAAACTTCTCAAAGAAACGATCACAAGTCTTTTTTTAAATCCTTTCGTTATTTGAGGGATGTGTTACTGTTCACTGGATGGACATCATTTTGTGAGCAGGAAAATTTCCTAAATATTTCTAGTATGTTAGCCTTAGGATATGTAAAAATTCTCAGAAACCCAGGCATGGTGGCTCACGCCTGCATTTCCAGCACTTTGGAAGGCTGAGGCAGGAGGATCACTTGAGGCCAAGAATTTGAGACCAGCCTGGGCATCATAGTGAGACGTCATCTCTAAAAAATATGTTTTAAAAATTAACTGGGTATGCCTGTAGTACTGGTTATTTGGGAGGTCGAGGCAGGAGGATTGCTTGAGCCCAGGATTTGGAGGTTGCAGTAAGCTGTGATTGCGCCAGTGCACTCCAGCCTGAGCAGTAGAGTGAGATCTTGTCTCTCCCCACGCCCCAGAAAATAAAAAAATTCTCAGAAGGAAACAGATAACCTATTTTGAAGAAAATGGTCACATATCTCATTTGAATATTTACAATTAATTTGTTGTGTGTGTGTTTCTTTGTTTTCTTTATTTTTGTCTTTTACCCTACTAGTTACAGAGTAATTAATTAGCAATCATCATTTCATAAAAGAATTAAAATACAAAATAAAAATAAAACTCCAACCTGGATACATTCTAGATTTTTTAGCCCGAATCAGGGTTACCTGTTCTGACAACATCAATGTAATTTAGGTTATTAAATAATTAATAATAATTTTAATTTATCAATCACAGTTAAAATAGTACTCTTATTTCCAGCTGATTTAATTTTTTTTTTTTTTTCTTTTGAGACAGAGTCTCACTCTGTTGCCCAGGCTAGAGTGCCGTGGCGTCAGCCTAGCTCAGAGCAACCTCAAACTCCTGGGCTCAAGCAGTCCTTCTGCCTTAGCCTCCCAAGTAGCTGAGACTATAGGCATGTGCCACCATGCCCGGTTAATTTTTTCTATACATATTTTTAGTTGGCCAATTAATTTCTTTCCATATTTAGTAGAGACAGGGTCTTGCTCTTGCTCAGACTGGTTTCGAACTCCTGGCCTTGAGCGATCCGCTGGCCTCGGCCTCCCAGAGTGCTATGATTACAGGTGTGAGCCACCACGTCCAGCCCTGATTTAATTTTTTTACTAATGCTTTATCCTTTATTTTTCAAGACACTTTGACAAATCAGATGAACAATCACCACGTGCCTTAAAATAAACTAATCATGAACCTGAAAAATAACGTGTGTTTTCTTTGTTTTCTGTAATGTATTTTCATAGGAAGTTTTCTTCCAAGGAAACCTTGAGTTTATTAAGCTGGAACTTCTCTTTTTGATGTTGGTAGCAGTAGGAGACAGTGGGCTTGACTAACAGGGAGAGAGAAGCATTATTTAATTTAATTAATTAGCTAAGTAATTTTATTTCAAAGTATTATGGGGTACAAGTGTTTCGGGTTATAAGGATTTCTTTTGTAATGCTTAAATCAAGGTTGTAAGTGTGCCTGCCACCCAGATAGTGTTCGTTGTACCTGGTAGGTAGGTTTTTGTCCATCCCCACCATCCCTCTACCTCCTGATTGATTTCAGTTATGTTTCCCTCTATGCACATGTGTGCTTGTCAGTTATTTACAATTTAATAGCGAGTACATGTGGTGTTTGTTTTTCCATTCTTTACATACTTCACTTAGGAGAATGATCTCCAGTTCCAACCAGATTGTTGCAGAAGGCGTTAAGTCATCCTTCTTCATGGCTAAGTAGTACTCCATGGTGTACACATAACACATTTTGTTAATCCATTCATGAATTAAAGGACGCTTAGGTTGATTCCACATCTTTGCAATTATGAATTGTGCTGCAATAAACATTCGAGTGCCTGTGTCTTTTTAATAAAATGACTTCTTTTCCTTTGGATAAATACCCAGTAGTGGGGTTGCTGGGTTGAATGGTAGGTCTTTCAGTTCTTTGAGGAATTGCCATACTGTTTTCCATAGAGGTCGTATTAATTTGCGTCCCACCAACAGTGTATGAGTGGTCCTTTCTCTCTGCATCCATGCTAGCATCTATTGTTTTTGAACTTTTTAATAAAAGCCATTCTAACTCAGGTAAGGTGATATCTTATTGTGGTTTTAATTTACATTTCTCTGATAATTAGTAATGTTGAACAATTTTTGTCTGTTTACTGGCCATTTGTCTATCTTCTTTTGAAAAGCTTCTGTTCATATCTTTTGTACATTTTTTATTGGGGTTGTTTGATTTTTTTCTTGCTAATTTGCTTGAGTACTTTGTAGATTTTGGTTATTAGTCCTTTATCAGATGTGTAGCTTGTGAGTATTTTCTCCCATTCTGTAGGTTGTGTATTTGTTTTGCTGATTATTTCCTTGGCTGTGCAGAAACCTTTTAATTTAATCAAGTCCCATATAGTTTTGTCATTGCTGTGATTGCCATTAGGATCTTCTTCATAAATTCTTTGCCTAGGCTGATATCTAGAAGGGTTTTCCCAACATTTTCTTCTAGAGTTCTTATGGTTTCATGCCTTACATTTAAGTCTTGTATCCATCTTGAATTAATTTTTGTGAGTGGTGAGAGATAATGGATCCTGTTTCATTCTTCTTCATATGGCTATCCAGTTGTCCCAGCACCATTTATTGAATAGGGATTCTTTTCCCCAGTGTATGTTGTTGTCTACTTTGTCAAAGATCAGTTGGCTGAATGTGGATGGTTTTGTGTCTGGGTTTTCTGTTCTTTTCCATTGGTCTATGTCTTTATTTTTGTGCCAATATCATGCTGTTTTGGTTACTATGGCCTTGTAATATAGTTTGAAGTTTGGTAATGTGATACCTCCAGATTTGTTCCTTTTGCTTAAGATTGCTTTGGCTACTTAGGCTCTTTGCTGCTTCCAAATGAAGCATAGGTTTAATCTTTTTTTAGATCTGTGAAATACAATAGTGGTACTTTGTGGGGATTGCATTGAATCTGTAAATCACTTTGGGAAGCATGGGCATTTTAACAATGTTGATTCTACCAATCCATGAGTATGATATGTTTTTCCATTTGCTTGTATCATCAGCAGTTTATTTCCTCAGTGTTTTGTGGTTCTCCTTGTAGAGATCTTTCACCTCCTTGCTTAAGTCTACTCCTAGGTATTTTCTTTTTTTTTGTAGCTATTGTGAATGGTATTGAGTCTTTGATTTGACTTTCAGCTTGATGTTACAGTAATGTGAACAGGAATGCTACTGATTTGTGTGCATTGATTTTGTAATCTGAGACTTTGCTGAATTTATTTATCAATTTTAGGAGTCTCTTGGTGGAATCTTTGGGATTTTCTAGATATAAAATCATATCGGGGCTGGGCGCGGTGGCTCATGCCTGTAATCCTAGCACTCTGGGAGGCTGAGGCGGGAGGATCGCTCAAGGTCAGGAGTTCAAAACCAGTCTGAGCGAGACCCTGTCTCTACTAAATATGGAAAGAAATTAATTGGCCAACTAAAAATATGTATAGAAAAAATTAACCGGGCATGGTGGCACATGCCTGTAGTCCCAGCCACTTGGGAGGCTAAGGCAGAAGGATTACTTGAGCCCAGGAGTTTGAGGTTGCTCTGAGCTAGGCTGACGCCACGGCACTCTAGCCTGGGCAACAGAATGAGACTCTGTCTCAAAAAAAAAAAAGATCATATCATCAGCAAAAATCTCTAGTTTGACTTCCTCTTTCCCAATTTGGATACTCTTAATTTCATTCTCTTGCCAGATTGCTCTGGCTAGCCCTTCCAGAACTATGTTGAATAAAAGTGCTGACACTGGGCATCCTTGTCTTGTTCCAGTTCTTAGTGGGAATGCTTTCAACTTTTTCCCATTCAGTATGATGCTGGCTGTGGGTACAATTAATTGCTTGACTTTTTCTTGCTGAAAAGTGTTTGTAATATCAATATTAATATGGTATAATGCTGTTTAAGAAAGACTATTAGTTTGCAGCTCTATTGCAGAACATAGTGAATTGAAACTTTTTTGCATGATCTTCCATTTAAACGATTTACTTTGATTACATATGTATATTACATAAAAATATGTATTTTCTACATACTGTAGGCACCAAAGCATTTGAGGTATGAAATTAAATGAATATAAAGTAATTTGAATGCCAAAATGCCCATTAAATTTAACAGTTGAACTTGAAAAAGTATTGGATACTGCTGTGAGTTGTGATTTCTCCCATCACAACCCTACTGAGTATTGGAAAGGAGAGAAAATTATTTCCATGTTCCTTTCAGATTTGCTCCTTGATTTTACAAAGAAGTATACTGCTTAAATTCATAGTCGTTTGTATCTGCTGCTTCTGCCACTTGTATACATGTTTCCGAGTTTCCAGAGTGCGCTAAAATGGTACCTTGGGGGTGTAGAAGAATTTAGTGTGTCTTCCCATATGCCTCACTTAATTCTAGGAACTTGGGGAATAAATATTATATGATTGAATATAGTTTTAAAAATCGATTTTATTTATTTTCTTCTTCAGGCAAGATACCTGTATAGATTCTACTTCATCCGTGAGAGAGAGCAAGCAACCTGAAGGTTTGGAATTAAAACAAGGTATGAATCAAGTACTCAATTTTTGTATCAAATTCACCTGAAGAATAGAATCATTTTACCAATAATAAATTTTCACAGAGTTCCAACTCACCTCATTTTATAGATAGGGGAACAGAGTGATTTATTTTGTCCAAGATCAAGAGTGACGAAGACTTTCTTTCATGACTCCTGTATTAGAGTGGTTATATATACCTTGTGATGTGTAGTCAGTCACAGATGCCACCAGAAAATTTTTGTCATCTGAATAGTTTTATTTCAGTAATTTATGTTTTATATCCTCAGCTGCAAGATACTGTAGATATGTTAACTGGTAGCTTTGAGTTGTATGTGGGGGTAGAAAAAGATAAGTTTTATAGGATAAGTTTTTTTTCCTGAGATATTTTGTTCTTGTTTATTTTCTTCCTTATTTATTGCTTTATTTAAATCAATAGTTTTTGACATTACCGGCTAGCCGAAATGAAGTGGTAATTTTAATTTATTCAAGCCAAGTAAATTAATAGGGCTAATCTTTTAAATGTCTTTTTTGTTTTCATCTGTGGTAGGAAAAATTAAAAGTAAAATAGCTTTTTATTAGTTACTCAGATGCCACCTCACATTTTTTCCCTGATAAAATTAATTCAGAGCAGTAAGAATCTGTTGCAGCCAAGAAGATTGAGTTCTTTATTATGTAAACACCTAATCTTTGATGGCTTAGAATTGTTTCTCTGAAACTTGAGTTATATGAACTTATTTCGTAGAGAAAAGCAAGTCTGTAGTTTATTTAGGTAGAATTTTTTAAAAAACTGGTTAGTTACTAATGCTCAATTAACAAAGTGAAAAAAAGTTAGATAATTTTGTGAGTTGTTCAACTTATATGTGGAGAGAGCAGAATCTGGATTTTCTGTAATTCTAAAATATGTACTGTGGGATTTGTGAATATTTCTGATGGTTTTGAGAATTCTCTATGCTTTTCAGAAGTCCTGTTGTATTAGCCGCATAAATAGCTGAAGTTGTATCTTTGTACTCTGACTATTTCTGAGCACCCCTATAGGTGTAAACTCAGATTCATAGTTTGATTGACATTCGTTTATCACATACAAATACATGCAAAACACACATTGTTTTGATATAATGTAATCATAGTCATGGAACCCTCTTACACCTCCCACAGCTCTTTAGAACTCCCTTGGTAGTGTCAGCAGCCTATTTTGCTGTGATTTTCTTATAGTCACTTCAATCATTTGAAAACCAGCCTTGGAGGTACAAAGAAGATGAGAAAAAGACATCAGATTAGCCAAATGTCAAAAGCCCAGGCCTTTTATGCTTAGGAGAGTATATATTACACTCAGATTCTTATCTTTTCTTATCTAGGCATCAGAAACATCAAGAGCACACTAATGGCCACGAACACAGGCGAGAAAACATGAGATCAAAGTGTAGTAGTACCACTGTATAATACAATTCATGCTCATGTTTTGACTAAATCTGTAGGAAATGGTTAAGTTTCAACTATGTTTTTTTAAAGCAGGGAAATAAGTAAAGTCTTTTAGAAAATATCTATAAAATGACTAAAATAAAAATGTTTTGTTGCATAATGGGATAAAAATGAGTTATCTAGAAGATTCATTTATGTAGGACATCTTCTGCCTAAGTATGAGTATAGCTGAAGTCTGAACCAGATAGGAAGGAGCTTGCTTGGAGTTACCGAAGAATAAGCTGAAGTATATTAAGAAATAGAAATCCTGGTAGGCTCAATAAAGATTTTCCCTTTTTTCTAAATGAACTAATAGTGTCTCTTTGAAACATGCATAACTTTCAAAATCTAATACCTCTAACTTACCTTGCATAGCTAGCTATTCTTGCTCACAGTGAGCTCAATAAAAGCAGACTATAATGCTCTTTGTGAATGAATGCATTGTCATTTTTATGGCTTGACCATCTAAGAAAATTCATTGAAGCTTATTTAGTACTGAAGTAACCCTTTGTTCAATAGACCAAAATATAAAGCAGCACTGGATTTTCTTTTTGCTCTTTCAGTATAAAATAAATCTTATCCTATAACCTATTGTTAGGACCTATGATTGGTGCTATAGTAAAATAGAAACTCTTCAGTTAGAAATAGTTTCTTTGCCTCTCCATTTTGGAAAATAAAAAAAAAAGAGGAGTTTTTCTTTCTTTTTTTTATTTTTTTTTTTTGAGACAGAGTTTCACTCTGTTGCCCGGGTTAGAGTGCTGTGGCGTCAGCCTAGCTCACAGCAGCCTCAAACTCCTGGGCTCAAGCGATCCTCCTGCCTCAGCCTCCCAAGTAGCTGGGACTACAGGCATGTGCCACCACGCCCGGCTAATTTTTTCTATATATTGTTAGTTGGCCAATTAATTTCCTTTCATTTATAGTAGAGACGAGGTCTCAGTCTTGCTCAGGCTGGTTTTGAACTCCTGACCTTGAGCGATCCTCCCGCCTCGGCTTCCCAGACTGCTAGGATTACAGGTGTGAGCCACCACGCCCGGCCAAAAAAGAGTTTCTTAAGTCATTCGTTTCAGTCAGAGGGCAGTTGCATAAGAAACATCATTTATAGTTTTACTGTTTAGAACAGCAGTGTGTATGTAGTTACACGTGTGCATGTGCATGTATCAATGCAGGCTCACATGTGCAGGCTTGAGATCTTATGTTAATTTCCTGGAGGATTTCAGGGATTGCTGCTTTTCAAATAATAATGGTTTATATGCATTTTCTAAGTTGGTCATTTGTGCTATAATTTAAAAAATGAAAATTATTTGTTGAAGGTATTTAATATATAGAAAATATTTTTAATATATCTAACAAATCCCTGTTAATGTTAATGAGTTATCTCCCTATAGATTTATTTATAAATAAGTTTGCTCAAGACACTCAGCAATAATAGAATATTGGTCTATATTTAAATTGTTGCTTTAAAGCTTACAACTGGGAATATGTATAGTTATGCTAATTATTTTTTCTTTGTAATTTCAAGAATTAAGTTCTTATGTTTGCATTTCTTCTTGGAAGTTGTCATGAGAAAAAATTTAACACTGCACACAAGAAACAGCTGAGTTAAGTTAGGTTGAAAAGTTGAAGTTTATAGTCGTTATTTTAAAATATTTGGAGGACTGTCAAATGGGAGAGTGACGAAGTTTGTTCTATATGGCCTCCAAGAAAAAAAAATAGGGCCAGTAAAGTTATTACTAGACAAAATCTTATTTATTTCAAATAATCATAAGTGTCAGAAAATACAGTAGTAGACTGTCTTCTAAGATATATTCCTGTTGCTGAAGGTGTTCAAACACAGACTGCGTAAACTGCCACTTGGTGGTGCTATTGTAGAGCAGATTTAAGCAACGATTGGGTGTTTGGCTTTGATCTTGAAGTTCCGTTCTAGCTGTCAGGTTTTTCTAGTTGTCAGGTTTTACACTAGACCATTGCTTAGTGCATTGTTTGTACTTGGGAAGTGTGGTCAATAACTGTTTTCTTAAATTGTTTAATGGGAGCAGAGTGAAATATACACATTTTTTTCTGTTATCTCTACATTTTCTATTGGAAGAAAAGAAAAGATGCTTGGTTTAGTCTTTAGGCTGTTTTAATGGTTGCTTAAAATATATTTGAATACAGTCATTAAAATAAATGATGTAACCATATAGTATATAAAATGATCAAAATCAGTAAGACATTTACTACATCTTTGATTCTTATACGTGAGCTTTTCATGTGAAAATTATTCTTCCTTTTCATTAAAGACATGCAAACACACACAAAATATGCACACAGATTTTTGTTTTGGTTAGGCTCAAATCTTAACCATCCTCACTTAAAAAAAATTATGTAGTTGTTTCCTGTGACTGTTATTTTTGCCTTCTAGTTCATGAGTTAATGAGTATTAGATAGCTTTAAAGATATTTTGTTAACAAGACCTTCAAGAAGTTGAAAGGCAGACTCTAAATAGGGGAAAAATGTTCAATTGTCTTAAACTATGGGATAAAAGCTTAGAATGGATATTTTCTATGGGCTTCTTTTAGATGACCAGTGGTCATCAAAATGTGATTATCACACTCCTCCTAGGTGATGTAGGAAGAAAACACCAGAATTTCTAACGTATACAAACATATATTTGTCTCTTCCTCTTAAAGTTTGTGATTATATATTATTATAATAGTACATATTTATTTATACGTAAATTAAAACTACTAAGCACGTTTTTAAAAGTGTTTTCATGGATAGATTTACATAGATGATGAAGACTATCATAAAGAATTGCAAGGGATAGAGAATGTGACATGTTAGACAAAGGGGACAAAGGTTCAGTTAGACAGTTACAGTTACAGTCTTAAAATAAGTTCTGTAGATCTGTTGTATAGCATGGTGACTTTATAATAATAAAATATATACTTGAAAATTGCTGAGAGTGTAGATCTTAAATGTTCTCACCACAAAAAACAAGTATGCAAGGTGATGGATATATTAATTAGCTTGATTTAATCATCTCGCCATTCACATATCAAAATATCACATTGTATATCACAAATATATACAGTTTTGTCAATTACAGCTCAGTAAAGCTAGAGAAAAAATAAAGGATTGATGATAGCCATAGGATTTATTATTTCTAAAAACTTCAGTATCACATAAGAGATTTTGCCATCCTTTACCAAAGGTATTAAATATGAAACTATATGAGACCATTTGAGTGTGGAATAAATGGAAAAACCCAAGTAAGTTTTGTTCTTGTTGCTATTGTTGCTATTATTGTTGTAACATAATACTACACTGGGAAAAGCAAATATGGGTAAATAGATACTAGTATCAAAAAAATAAAAAGAAGAAATGAATTTGCAGTTAAAAAGGAGTTGAGTTTTGCTGAACAGAATTTCACAACCGTAGCTGAAGGAATAAATAAAGTTATGAAAAATTACAAATATATTGAGAAAAATGCCATCATAGTCTTATTGCTTTGTGGAGGAAGAGAATGATCTTCAGCTAATTAAGCAGGATTTGTAGGCCAGTAATTTTAAATGTCTACCACATATGTATTGCTATAGAAATCTCTGGATTGGCGAATGAACTCTGTGTTGCCTCTTCCTTTGAAGACCTAAATTGCAGGTGTGAATGTTAGAGAGCTGTGGGGAGCCTGAAAAGAAAGTGTTACAGGGCGGTCTGGAATTGGAAGCAGACAAGGATAGGTACCACTGATTTGTTTTAAAAGTTTATGTCTAATTCCTTTCTTCCTAACTGTTGATTATCTCCTTGACTGGCTTTAACAAATAAGTATTCACAGAATGCAGCTTCTGAACACAAGCTTATCTTCTTTAAAGGATTTTAAAAAACTTGTTCTGGGTAAATGGTGTCCAGTTCAACAATTGGAGAAGGGAGATTGTGGTGTAGCCGTCAGTGAGATTTAAGAATTTACATTTCTTTTTTCATTCCTTTGAGCATTTTCACAAGTTATTACCAGCAATGACACCAAACAGGATCCTCCTCACTTTTTAATTTGTCTCTTTCTATGGGTGGTAGTTGAATGAAAGGGTGAAAATTAAACTTTGTATGGCAAATTAGCCCATACTGTTTCTGTACCTTTTGAAGGCCCTTCTGTTACTTTTAAATGTAAGATTTTTCTGGAATTAAAAAAAAGTAAATTGGCAGGGTTTTTTGGATGCATAATGCTATGTCTTTTTGATTGAGAATGAAATTATGGAGGATTTGATTCACTATTTTGAGAGAAATATTTATTTCTATGTTCCTTTAATACCCATTTTAAACATTGTATCCTGTAATGTATTTCATAGGCTCCTAGACATACTCTTAGGACAGCTGCTTTGGAGATTACATAGTCTAAACCTTCAACAGATGTTTGACTCTCCTTTGGGACACTGAGTGCTTTTCAGTCCTTACATTGTTGTCCAGTTCATTAGGGAAAGGACCTCTCTACTAGAGTGCTCCTACCAAAGGAAAGACAGTAAAAACCAAAGTAATAGTAGGCTTAAATTCAGATTTTGCTATCAATTTCTGAACTCCTACTACCCACCACATCATAGTGATGATTTAATTAGCAGTTTTGCTGCTACATCATATAGTTGATACATATTGAGCTTACAGATAACTAAAACTTTTATTATTTTTTTTAATGAAAACCATTTTTGGGGAGCAGCTTGAGGTTTATAGAAAAATTGAGCAACAAGTACACAGAGTTCTGGTACACTTGCTCACCACCTCTAGTGAATCAATTAATATATTATTTTTAACTAAATTCCATGGTTTACATTAGGGGTTACCCTTTGTGTTATACATCCTATGGGTTTTGATAATTATATATATCAAGTATTATGATATCATAAAGATATCATACAGATATAGTTTTACTGCCTTAAAAATGCCCTATATCCCACCGTTCCTCCCTCCCCTCACCTCTGCAAAACCTCTAGCAAACACTGCTCTTTTTACTGTCTCTAGTTTTGCCTTTCCTGGAATCTCTTATACCTGGAATCATACAGTATGTAGCTTTTTCAGATTATCTTCTTTCACTTGCATTGGAAGTTCCTCTGTGTCTTTTTGTGGCTTGATAGCTCATTTCTTTTTATTGCTGAATATTGTATGGGTATATAGCAGTTTGTTTATTATTCATTTACCTATTGAAAGACATCTTGGTTCCTTCTGCATTTGGACAATTACGAAAAAAACCTTAGTGTGCAGGTTTTTGTGTGGACGTAAGGTTACAACTCTTTTGGATAAATACCAAGTTTAGTTTTATAAGAAACTGCCAAACTCTATTCCAAAGAATCTATACCATTTTGTGTTCCCACCATCAATGAATGAAAGTTACTTTTGCTCCACATCTTTACCAGCATTTGGTGGTGTCAGTATTTTGGATTTTGGCTATTCTGATAGCTGTGTAATTGGTCTCTTTTTAGCTTCGTTTGCAATTCCCTAATGACATATGATGTTGAACATCTTTTCATATACTTATTTGCCATTTGTATGTCTTTGGTGAGTTATCTTTTCAGATCTTTTGTCCGTCTTTTTGTCCATTTGTATTGTTTTAAGAGTTCTTTATGTATTTTGGATACCAGTCCTTTATCAGATGTGTTTTGCAAATATTTTCTCCCAATTTGTGGCTTCTCTTTTTATTCTCTTAATATTCACTCATATTTAATATATACTTCTAGGACCATGCTTCCTACATATTACATTTATTCAGGTGAGACCTGCAAGGTCTCAATAAATGATTTAAGTGACCTACAAGAAGAAGGTATATTCAGCCTGAACCAGCATCCTAATCTGTGAAGCTTCTGTGGTCATTCTGTATCTTTTAAGTTCTGGAAAATTGTATAGAATATGTAAATGTATAGGTTCTAGAAATGTACCTGGGTTTGAATTCTGGTTCTGCCACTTTAGCTGTGTGAACTAGAGCAAGTTACTTTCTATTCCTCAGCTTCCTTGCTTAAAAAATGGGGATAATAAACATGAATGCCTGTTTCATTATGTTGGTGTAAGGATTGAATGAGTCAATACATGCAAATTGCTTTAAAGAAGCATAATAAATATTAGCTCTTGTTATAATTATTTCTATTGTCATTATTGTTGTCATTATTATTTTCTGCCTTATCACCTCAATATCATCCTGGCTGTTTCTAATTGGTAAAAGGGTCTCTGTGTATTGAATCATAGTCTGCCTTTATGTAACTTGTACTCATTGGTCCTTCTGTGCCCTTTGAATTATAGAAAATGAGTTTAATACTTCTTCTAAATGATATCTCTTCAAATTGTGAAGTTGGTCTCTTCATCCAACAAACTTATTGTTTTGTACTAGGCACTAGGGATAGGAAGATAAAGAACTTGTATAATAAAGAAAAATAGATGTATAAATACATTTTTCGCATCCACTTGTATCTGAACCTATATATTCCCCTTATCTCTGTTAAAATGGATGAACTTTTCATGGTGCCAAGACCAGCCCCTCTGTATACTGATTTTTTGGTACCTGCACCTGTTTCATCTCTACCTAATCAATGTTCCCCTGCCAGCCGCATTTTACAGCATTGATTATTCCCCCTTTCTTGACATTGTCTTCCTTGTCTCTTCCTGACTTCTAAAGGGTGAGTGCCCCAGGACTTATTCTTTGGACTTTTTTCTACACTATGTAGATGGTGATCCTATGTCATTCCAAGATTGGCAACTACTAATTTATTTCTACAATTCAAACTTCTTTCTAACACTTGTATATCCAGTTTACTTAATAGATGTCCAGTAAGCATCTTAAAGCTAACATGTCCCAGAATAAATTCTAGATCCTTCCCTGACTCCTCTTCAAAAAGAAGCAATAAACAGCAAAAAACCCAAAACCTTGCTTTTGTAGTCTTCCGCATCTTAATAAATAGCAGTTACATTCTTCTGAGTGTCCAGGCCAAGAACCTTGGAATCATTTTTGAGTCCTTTTCTTCATCTCCATCATGAAGAATGGAGCAAATCCTATTAGCTCTGCTTTCAAAATATTTAGAGTTCAATTACCTCACACCTCTTCTTAGCCATATCATTTCCATATAGCAGTCTGGATGATTATTTTAAGTTGTAAGAATGGTCATGTCATTGTTTTTATCAAAGCCTTCTAATAGCTTCCCATTTCCAAACAAAATCTGAAATCCTTCCTTCCTATATATCCTTAATCTGATGTGACCTGTCACTCTCCTTGCGCACTGTGCTCCTGCCTCCTTGCTTTCCTCTAACGCTCGAAGAAAGCACTCTTGCGTTGGGGCTTTGCTTTTGCTGTTTCTTCTTGCTTGCTCCTTCCGCAGGTAGCCATATGGGTCTTCCACACATCATTTAGATCCCTGATCATATATTACCTGATTTGTCTAAACTAGTTGGCACTACTTTGTTTTTTTCCCCAGAGCTCATAAACCTCCTAATAAACCTAAAATTTTATTGGGAATTGATGTCAAGTTTATAGTACTGTAGTCTTGTAAAAGTCACCTTTTGAAAACAAGAACTATATCGCTCTATCATGTGTCTAGTTCACAGCCTGTCTCAGAATATAAACGGAAGTTTGTCAGTTGTGACTGCAAGTTTTAATACCTATGATCCAATATGTTCAAATCTGAGATTTAAACTCATTTATACCAGTAGTGTCCTCTTATTTAGGTCAAATTGCTTGTTTTTATTTTGAGACCAAACATCTCCAAATCTATGAAGCCTGCCCTAACCTACTTCTGCTCACCTCTCCTCTTCTCTCAGTACTCTTCCTATGGAGTTGATTATCACCTAGTACATACCACTGTTGCTTGTTTATTTACTTATGTTTATTGATAATTGTTTTCAATTCAGCAAACATTCAGTTGTGCGTAAATATTAATTTCACGTGGCCCTTACCCTTATGTATCTTCCCATTCTGTGATATTTCTGTTTGTTTACATGTGAGAGCTTCTTTAAATGGAGAGCTTTTTTTAGTGCAAAGGATTATGTCTTAGGTTCCTTTTAAGTCTTCAGTGCTAGTCCGTAGTAGGTACTCAATAAATTATTTTGAATGACTAAGGAAATGGATGAATAAATGAAAGAATTCTTTCCTCCTGTTTACCCTGTCCTGTATATACATTATTCTTAATAGAGAAAGTGGAAGCAAGAGAGAATATTAGTTTCTTTCACCTATTATTAATATTATTCTAATGCCTACCCCAAAGAACACATTGCTCCCAAGTTTGTTTTTCTTTCTAGTGATCTAGTCTTAATAAAACTGAGTCATTTCATTTGTGTTTTGTTTCCCTTAGTCTTTAGCTTTGTTTTCATTGCTGTGTAGATTCATACAAAGCTTTTATATTAATGATTATTTGCTCTTTTTAAATAGTGATTCTTCTTTGGCTTACATTTCTTTTGTTATTTCCTCATTTGGTTAATTAATGTTTGGATAGAGTTTTACATTTGAGCTTCTTTCTATACTGTTGAATTATCCTTCCCCATGAAATATTAGACCTTTTTTCTGATCATTCTGAAAACATATAGAATACTTCTGCTGTGATTTCCACCTTTACTATCATAAACTCTAAGTTGACATAGTTATTTTTTGATAAACGTCCTACTGCTTCCTTTTCACATATTTTCTCTTGTGGAAAGAATTAGAGTGAAACTGAAAGTTTTCATTATTTTTTCTACTTCTTCAATCAAGGTATTTCTAGTTTTAGGGTGGGATTTATATATGTTTAATGAAATATACTGCCAGTTTTTTGCATACTGATGATGACTGGCTGCTTACTACATGAGTATGTAAAAGTTATGTTTACATTATCTAAAATTAGAATCAAGTTTTTAGTATCTCTTTCTCAGCTTATATTTAAATAAACAAAAGAAATGCCACAGGAAACATGACAGTTTGTGAAGTAGACAATGAGTTTGAGCACATCTTCCTTGAATGGGTAGATTATGGAGTACTGAATGTTATTAGCAGAAAATTTGAATGTTCTGTTGTTTTGAATTGGTAAGTTCCAAAAGATCTTTGGGGGAAAACATCGCTTGACTCTAAACTCCAGTGCTAGGAAATAGAAGTACTGAGACAGCTATTCTGCCTTCATTTTACCACCCTTGGGGTGTCTTCATATTTCTTCCTAGTCTTTGCTATCAAATTTTCTATAGAAGCCTATTTAATCAAATGGTATGAAAAATGATAACATTTTAAAAGATTTTCTGTTTACTTTCAGTTTACTAGAGGAAAGATTATAGTTAGGAATCTCATATGTCAAGCTGTTCTTGTGTGCCCCAATATGAGTCTAAAAATACTCATTTATCTGATCCCTTGGTAAAAGACTGGCAGGGGGTCCCTATGTTTTTTTTTTTTTTTTTTTTTTTTTTTTGAGACAGAGTCTCACTCTGTTGCCCGGGCTAGAGTGCCATGGCGTCAGGTTAGCTCACAGCAACCTCAAACTCCTGGGCTCAAGCAATCCTTCTGCTTCAGCCTCCCGAGTAGCTGGGACTACAGGCATGCGCCACCATGCCTGGCTAATATTTTGTATATATTTTTAGTTGCCCAGTTAATTTCTTTCTATTTTTTAGTAGAGACAGGGTCTCGCTCTTGCTCAGGCTGGTTTTGAACTTCTGACTTTGAGCGATCCACCTGCCTCGGTCTCCCAGAGTGCTAGGATTACAGTTGTGAGCCACCGCGCCTGCCCAGGGGGTCCCTATTGTGGTTTTCTTTTCTTTTCTTTTTTTTTTTTAAAGAGACTGGGTCTTGCTTTGTCACCCAGTCTTGGAGTTTTGTGGTGCAGTCATAGCTCACTGTGGCCTTGAACTGGCCTCGGTGATCCTCTTGCTTTAGCCTCCCGAAATGCTGGGATTACAGATTACAGCCATGAGCGACTGCGCCCGGCTCCTATTGTGCTTTTTATCCTAGAATGATGATATCTTTAGAGACAATAATTTTGGATACTGCTCTTTTATGTATTTTCACCTTTGCATTTTATTGTTAGGCTCACATACTTGTGTACGGAGCTTAGGTCTGGACCTTTGCCTTTGTTCATTCTGTCTCTCACACTTAAAGTTCCCTCCTCTGTTAATATCACCTATTAGATTTTACCCATTCTTAAAGACCTATCTCATATCACATATCTATGAAGACCTCTTTGACTTTTCCCTGTTACCTTGCACACTCTGAAATTCTGTTAATGCTTTATACTGCATGATTTGTCACTTTAAAGTATTATTTCCATACTTTAAGAATACCATAAGACCATAAAGGCAAAACCTGTGTCTTAATCATGCCACAATATTTTGTTGCCCTACTTAAGCCATTTTGTAAACTGTGGCCTTTCTATAAGTACCACTGTGGTATATGTAATAGATACTGAGTGAATATTTATTGATTTTTGGTGTAATCTCTGAGAAGGATAGTTAATAGATTAGTGGTTTTTAAAAGTTAGGATTAGAAGCTTATAGTTATGTTATTTGGAAATTTTTGGTGGTGGTTCAGTAGAATACTAGACAGGTTTTCTCTACTGAATCATTTGCATTTCCTTCTTTACCAGTGGCGATCAGTTTTGCTATGATTAAATTTTGAAAATGGTCAACCTGATGCACTTAAAGCTAAATCCATAGTTTAATATGCTACGTGGGGGAAAAAAGCCAAGTTCTGTTAGTTTTGCTGAGAGGAAGATTGAAGTCCTCTGCAGAAAAGATTATTTTTATGCCTTAATTGTTTCCTTTTCAGAAAATAAAGTATTGGTTTCTTGGAAAGGTAGTAATTCACTAAAACCATTAAAAGTTATCAAGCCAACTTTCTACTGTTAGAATACGTTAGAAGTATACTCTTTATAACTTAAAATTTAGTAAAACCAAAATTATCTGGCATCTGTGAAAAGAAATCTGTGGAGGCATAGTATTGTTGTTCAGTATATTATGACTTTGTTACTAATGAGAGATTCTAGCAGATCAATAACACTGGAGGCCTTGGAGAGTTTACACTCAGAATTGAGAGGGAAGGATGGTGAAATGTGTCATTCTAGATGGCATAACCACTGATTGTGAATAACTTAAAATCAGGTAGGAAAAACTAAAAAAAAGTAAAATAGTTTAACCCTTTAAATAACCGGCTTTATGATTGCCTGATAGGAATGTTTGATTTTGGTTTTTGCCTGTTCTGCAGGATGCGTGTGTGTGTGTGTGTGTGTAGAAAGGAAGTAGGAACATTAACTCTAATATAGTCATCTCCATTTTCAACAATTATCCACCTATGGCTAATCTTGTTTCATCTATATCTCTGCCTTCTCTACACCACTACATTAAAGTAATTTCTAAACATCTTTATCTATAAATATTTCAGTAGTATGTGTCTCTTAAATATAAGAGATCTCTTTTTACTTTTTTGGTCTTGTTTTAGAGACAAGATCTCACTTAATTGCCCAGGCTAGAATGCAGTGGCATCATCATAGCTCACTGCAGCCTCAAATACTCCCAGGCTTGAGCGATCCTCCTGCTTCACCCTCCTGAGTAGCTGGGACTACAGGTGCATGCTACCACACCCAACCAGTATTTAAACTTTTTGTAGTGATGGGGTCTCACTTGTTGCCCAGGCTGAACTTGAATTCCTGGCCTCAAGCTGTCTTCCCACTGTAGCCTCCCAAAGTTCGGGGATTACAGGTGTGAGCCACCTCACCCAGCCAAGAGATCTCTTTTAAAAATATAATACCTTTAAAGGTAACAATAGTTTCTAAATATGAGATATTTAGAAAGTGTTCAGATTTAACCTAGTTGTAGTCAGAGGTGATATTTTGATATTAAGATTAACTGGTTCTGGTGTTGTCAGCCTTACACCTCATGGTTTTGTTGGCTATTGATTGTTGTCTAGATCTGTTATTTCATTAGGGGTTGCAGAATAGTGATACATTTTTTTATCCTCAGATAACTAGTGTTCATTTTTCCTGATCGTCTCATAAATTATCTTATATATTGTCTTATATTTTTTAAACTATGTTTGTATGAATCAGGATCCAGATAAGGTCTCTACATTGCAATTGGTTTGTACTAATTATCTTTTTAATCTATCTGTTCTTCCTTGTACTCCCTCCCTCCTCCTCTGCAGTTTATGTCGTAAAGGGACTAGGTTGTTTGTCCTGTCAAGGTTTTCAGTCTGGATTTTGCTGATTGCATCCCAGTGTTTCATTTAACAGTTTTTGTCTCCTTTATTTTCCATGAATTGGTAGTAGATTTATAGGCTTGATCAGATTTTGGTTCAAGTTTTTGGCAAGAATCTTTAGAAGCAATGTTATGTACTTCCATGAGGAAGCACATAATGTATCATTACTTCTCTCTTTGTGATCAAGTTAGTAGCCATTGAGATTCTGTATTGTCCACAGTGGCTGATGAGAATACTCTAGATTCCCTGAAACTATTTATTATAATGCCTTTGTTGGTGGTAATTTAGTTCTTTTCTGTGGAGACTTTTAGAAAAAAAAATTTTTTTTTTATCCTTGAATTCTGTTTCACAGGATGTGTCTCAGGTGTGATGCTCTTGCACTTGGCAAGCTCTTTCAGGCTGAAGACCTTCACCTCATAACAGTTTTCATCTAGATCAGTTTTCTTATAGCTTTATTGTCCTTCTCCTCTGTCTCTCTTCTTGCTTTCTAGCTTATTCTGTCACTTTATTCATAAAGTCCCTGCTCAAATGTTACCTTATCAGATCACAGTGATAACTCTCAGTGAAAGCATATTCCTGCTACTATTTTCTTATTCTGCTTTATTTTTCTTCATTGCATTTGACATTTTTATTTATTTTTAGTCTCTCTCCTGTGACTTAAATGTAAGGCAGGGACTTTTTTGTTCACTGTTGTTTCCTTAGTGCTTAAAACAGTGTCTTGTACATAGTAGGTGCTCAGTTATTTGTTGAATTAATTATATTAGGTTGATGTTGGATTTTATGAGTTGTTTATCCTTATCTTTTAATTTTTATTGCATATTTTTAAAATATATATATTTTTTTACATTTTGAGAGATTTCTTTAACATTTTCTCTCAGCAACCATCCATTGCATGTTTGCTTTTGATGACTATATATTTAAATTCTTTTTTTTTTTTTTTTTAGAGACAAGAGTCTCACTGTGTTGCCCGGACTAGAGTGAGTGCTGTGGCGTCAGCCTAGCTCACAGCAACCTCAAACTCCTGGGCTCAAGCGATCCTGCCTCAGCCTCCCAAGTGGCTGGGACTACAGGCATGTGCCACCATTCCCGGCTAATTTTTTCTATATATTTTTAGTTGGCCAGTTAATTTCTTTCTTTTTTTTTTTTTTGAGACAGAGTCTCACTCTGTTGCCTGGGCTAGAGTGAGTGCCGTGGTGTCAGCCTAGCTCACAGCAACCTCAGACACCTGGGCTCAAGCAATCCTTCTGCCTCAGCCTCCCAAGTAGCTGGGACTACAGGCATGCACCACTATGCCCTATTTTCTTCTATATGTATCTTTAGTTGGCCAATTAATTTCTTTCTATTTATAGTAGAGACCGGGTCTTGCTCTTGCTCAAGCTGGTTTCAAACTCCTGACCTTGAGTGATCCACCCGCCTCGGCCTCCCAGAGTGCTAGGATTACAGGCGTGAGCCACCGCGCCCAGCCTATATATTTAAATTCTAACAATTCTTGTTCTCTGGCATTTTGTCATTGCACCCTGTACTTGTTTTTTGGCTGCAGTGTCCATTTCAGTCTCTCTAATAAAAATACTGAATAGGCTGGGTGCGGTGGCTCACGCCTGTAATCCTAGCACTCTGGGAGGCCGAGGCGGGTGGATCACTCAAGGTCAGGAGTTCGAAACCAGCCTGAGCAAGAGCGAGACCCCGTCTCTACTAAAAATAAAGAAGAAATTAATTGTCCCAACTAAAAATATATAGAAAAAATTAGCCGGGCATGGTGGCGCATGCCTGTAGTCCCAGCTACTTGGGAGGCTGAGGCAGAAGGGTTGCTTGAGCCCAGGAGTTTGAGGTTGCTGTGAGTTAGGCTGATGCCATGGCACTCACTCTAGCCTGGGCAACAGAGCGAGACTCTGTCTCAAAAAAAAATCCTGATTTTTACTAATGAGTAAAACGTAATTTCTTGTTGTTTTAATTTGCATTTCCCTAATTAGAAATTAGGTCGAGGTTTTTTTTTTTCATGTATTTATTGGCCCTTTGTGTTTCTTGTTTTGTGAACTATCTGACTTGTTTCTACTGTTTATCCGTTTTTGGTTGTTTCTTAATGATACCTAGACATTGTATATATTGTTATAGTGGTCCTTTTTAAAAAAGTATTTTACTAATATTTCTTGTAGTCTGCCCTTGCTTATAATTTTATTTATGGTGTATTTTCTTTCTCAGAAGTCTTAGCATTTTTATATAGCTAAATCTGTTGAATTTTGAATCCTTTGTGGATTCTCTATTTTGTGCCTTACATAGGAAGGATTGATGTTTATTAGTTTTGTCATCAGTTAATTTATAATTTTTATGTGATTTTTAAGTATCACTCTTCTGTCACTTCAGTGGGTTCTTCGTCGGGGAGGGAAATAGATATGTATGCTCAATTTGCCATCTTCAGCAGGAATTCAGACAGGTATTTAAATACTCCATGCTCTAGGGTTTGTCTCTTGGCTTAATTTAATAATTCACTATCAAGAGGTTTCACAAGTATGCAGTCACTCATAACATTAGCTATGCTTTCATTTTATGCGTAAGAACTGTTTCTGATAAGTTGAATTACCAACTAGCATGTTTATAAGCTCTATGAAGGTTTGAAAATGCTAGCATGACTTAAAAGTCCTTTTTATTTTTATAATTCAAAATGTTTGTGATGTGATTAATAATTCTTGTATGTTTGTTTTCTTTCATTGGATACTCTATTTAAAACACTTATTTTAACAAAAAGCAAACCTGTTCCATGGAATATTTTTCCTTTATATTATAGCTTAGGGATTCCCTGTAGCTTGAAAGCATTGAGATTTGTTATAGATGATAATAAAAATACAGGTATTGCATTTTAGTTTTTCCTGTTTTGTAGTACACTTCATTTTATTTATACTGGAAGTATATTACTTTTAAAATGATGGGTCTTATGTAGTTTGTTTTTTCTCCTTGCCAATAAAATGTTCAAAGAGTGTTGGGTGTTTTAGTTAGTTGCCAAATGTTTTGTCTTTATGGTTTTATCCCATGTTCATAACTATGGCTCATTGAATCATATAAACAAATATTCCTCTGATAAATTATTCCGTTTATTCATCTATGTCAGTGATAAATATGAGTAGTGATTGATTCATTTTGCTGTCTAGATACTGAGTCTAGATGGATTAGTTTGTTATTTAAAAAATATTTAGTACTTGGGTACAGAGTTTGACTGGGATATGAGTCAAGTTGGGAAGACAGAAGGTAGCAGGAAAATGAAAGAAAAGAGAAATAGTGAAAGTATATAGACCAGAGGACAATGTAATAGAACGAATGTACATTGGTGAGTAGTTGACCAGAGGATCAAACATAAGAAATGAATGCTCACTAAATCCGTGAACTCTTTATTACTTTTTCCTTGAAAAATCTTTTAACTCTTTCATTGTCTTCTTATAACTGTTGCCTACCTAAGCCCTTAAACTGCTTTAATCCTTTCCTGTAAGTTATTTGCTCGATTTCTTCATTTGCATTGCTTTTCTCTGAAGTACCCTAAATGGTGTACAGTATTTTAGAGGGATACCCATCTTATTTTAGGAGCAGAATTAATGTGAGAAATATATCCTATCTTCTTGTTTCTTTGTGTATTGCTTAAAGGTACTTGAGTTCTTTTGCTGCTCTATGATATCAGTAACTTGGGTCTAAGATTTTCCTTGCTGTCTTCCCTGTGCCACTTTTGATTTATTACGTCTTTTATAGTTAATAGTCTGAATTTTTATTATTTTTAGTTGCATTTTTAACATTTCACCCCGACCCAACTGTCTTTTCTTTTTCTTATTGGATTTTGATAACCTTGGTTTAACATGATGGATATATCAAAACTGTCTATATATCTTTTCCTTTAGATCTTTAAAACTTAAAAATTTAAGTGGACGTAAGTATTAGTGCCTTTGTAAAGCCCAAACACGTTTAGTTCACTAACTGGTTTTTGAGAATTTTTTAACCGTTAATCATAGGGTTATATGATTATTAATTGTTACTTAAACAGTTTTTTTCTTAAACAGTTTTTGAACATAACCTTGTGAAAAGTGATTCTAAACTTTATTAAAATAGACATCCTATTACTTGTTATATCTTTTACTACTGATTAGATTTTATTTAAAGGAGTAGAAATGATTAACATTTTATACTGATTTGTTTTTCTTAAGAAAACAAGACCCTTAAGCCTGTGTGAAAACTTGAAGATGCTTCCTTGTTTGTGGAATGCTTATATAACACTCGCTTCTCCCTGAAAATACACACACAGGGTACACAGTGGGAGTTTGGAGGGACAAAACATGACCACACTGAAATTTTAAGGGCTTCGAATGAGGCATTTGGGGATGGATTACTTTTTTAGAAAGAATGTATAAATTTTGCCTCTTCTACTTTGAGGATCATAATTGATAGGAAAAAGCCTACATTTTTTAATACCAACAATGAGAGAAAATTATCTTTGGAAATGTATTCCTATGTTTGCAAATGATGCTTTAAAAAACAAATTAGGGACTCTGATTTCATTGGAATGATGAAAATTTAGAAATAGTGAACAGACTTGAAATGTGATTCTAATATCTTCAAATAATTTGTTGTACCCTATTGTCCAAGTCATTTAACTTGTTTTTGCATTTGTGAGATAAAGTGCTTATGCTAAATTATTTCAGATGTATAAAAAGCTGTGGCATCTATGGTGTAGTTATAATGGACAGATGGAACCTATGAATACATTCAGCAGTACTGTGTGATTGAGAACTCGGTCATTTGGATTTTGGGTAATTTTCAATGTAAACAGAGAATACCAATTTAGAGAGCACTGTTTCTTTAGTAATAGAATATGTATACTATTTCTGATATAAAAACAAAGAAGGCAAAGCCCACCTTTTGCCAGCTAAAGTCAGAAACACACAAAAATATAAGTGGAAAAAATGTCCAGATCCCCTTTGAAATATTGGTACTGTGTGTATAAATATTTTCATCTCAAATCTCTGGAGCCGATAACTTTATAAGATAGAGATTTTATTATGTTAAACTCAGTGTAGAGTGGCTCTTTAACTATGGTTACTTCTTAAATAAGCTTATATAAATAGGCTTTAAAAGTGATCTGAATTAAGTGAAAAAATATAGCTCGGTGTTTCTTAGACATTTGAAGTGTTTTAAAACTGTAGACTCCCCCCAGAAAAAAATAAAATAAACATAACATACATTCTCATTTTTAAAAATATCTATACACATTCATATGTATCCCTGAAGTCTTTTGGTGGGAAATACTTGAGCTTATAAGGGGGATTACATAGTTGTGTCATTAGACACTGATCCCTGGACCCAAGGTAATAAATGAACTTCATTTATCATGTATGGGTGTTGTAAATGTAATTCTTTTTCTAAAAAATTCTGTTGCCAAAAAGATTGGTGAAAAAAATTTAGTAGAACGTGATTTGCTCACTTGTGCTTTATCTTTCATTGGCTACTACTGCCAATAGGAAATGCTTTTGAAATTATTATCCAGGTGATGACTATATTAAGTCAAAGATGAGTGGTAAAAAGATGAGTGGTAACCTTATCTTGGGGAGGTGGAAGAGAATAGCTTAGTATTGCCACTTTACATATTTTTTATGTAGACTTCACTTACTGTAATGTTAGACCTTGAACTTTAGAGATTTTCTAGGACAATTTCCCTTCATTTTTATAGGAGAGAAATTCTTCAAGGGTAAGAGATTTACCCCAAATCACATACTTCACTGCAGAGTTAAGGATTAGGACTCAGGTATTCCAACTTTCGGACTCTCCCCCGCCCCCGCCCACTTCTCTCTTTGATCATTATCTGGCAATAGCCTCTAGTCTAAAAAACAAATCACTCAACAGGGGAAAGGAATTCCTCAAAAACTGATTCATGTGATTAACTGTACACCTCGGTAAATTCACTGAAAATCATTTAATTGTACACTTAAAATGGAGTGTTGGTTGTACGTAGATACAGTTAGAGTACTATGTATGTACTCTCTGGACTACTTTGACAGAGTAGGTTTTTGAATGTAACAAGATAAGTCAACTTGAGTGGTAATATATTTTGGGAAATCAGATCACTACAAATTGTGACTGTAAACATTGTACTATAAATGTTTTGTAGTTTTCCCCCAATAAAATTTTCGGAAGGAAAAAAAAAAACCTGCCAAATGCCTTTATCTCTTTTTCTATGAGGCAATTATCCCACTCTCTTGCAACTGTCTTCAAGACAATTTCTGTGCCACTGCTTTTCTGGTTTTCCTTCCATCTCTATAACCATTCCATATTAGACCTTTGGGGACTCTTCTTTTCCTCACTCTACCCCTAAAATGTTGGTGTTCCCCAGAATTCCATCTTTGTT
>CAUYRT010044562.1:0-19680 GCA_963574885.1 Lepilemur ruficaudatus | reverse complement strand
GAAAGAAAGAAAGAAAGAAAGAAAGAAAGAAAGAAAGAAAGAAAGAAAGAAAGAAAGAAAGAAAGAAAGAAAGAAAGAAAGAAAGAAAGAAAGAAAGAAAGAAAGAAAGAAAAGAGTTAAGGATTATAAGGATAAAGTCTCCTTTCTGGTAATGTCCGCCATTCACTTGTCTGCTATCATTACCTTTACTTTACAATTACTTCCATTGTTAAGTAATTACACCTGAGAGCCTACAGCAGATGGTAAATAATTACTTTTTACCAATTGTCCAAGCCCATGTTTTCACTATCAATGATAATTAATGATCCAGGCAATGGCACTAGCAGTGTGCTGCAGCAAAAGTCCTTCTCCTGCTGCCTGGAATTTTCTACCCATTTGCAAGAGCCCAGGAAAAGGCAGCTGAAGAAATAGCAAAGAAGAAATGCCATCAGGCAGCAGACCAGGGTTTGGATTAGGTGTGAAGGCAAACGCCTATGTGTCTGATTCCCCTGTTTCCTCCCACTGGCCTCACAACTGCAAGCTACCCACAGTGCATTAGAGGCTCTGCTCAGACTTCTTAATACGTATTTGTTCTGGCAATTTACAGACGTTTGAAAATGTTTATTAGCTCCCTTAAGAAGAAAAAAAAATCCAGGGACATGAATTCTAAAATCCTTGCTTTTGCAAAGAAACAAGCCTCACCAAATGGCCCACACAGCTTGGAACAACAGTGTTGGGGGCAGCAGGTCACACCTGTCCATAAAGGGACAAAACGGAGCCTGGGAGTGAAGGTGAAGCAGATGTTTGGATTCAGACTGATTCCTCGTGGGGATAGACCTGTGGGCATGTGGTGCCTCAATTCAAGGCCGGGTCAAAGATACTATTGAAAGGGACACCTTGGAAGAGAAGAGCCAGTGTAGGTGCAGGGACCGTGTCACAGCTGACAGCTTTTATCCTGGGGGGCACCACTCTCGTGACTAAAAGTCATTTGATGTTGAACAAATGGGAAAGACAAAGGTTGGTTGGAATCGTTACTCTACAAGAGAAAGATTTGCAGCTTATTGAACCGTGAAAGATGGTCTGAAATCACCCTTTCTCACATACCACTGGTAACTCAATGCACCAGGTAAACAGGCAGAGCCTGTGTGCAAAAAATGAAGGCAGAAACATTGCACAGGCGGCTGGCAGGGTTTTTTTTCCCTTCAACTGTGTGTCTGCTGGACCAGAACAAACCTCTTGCCAGGGATAGCCCTTGCTGTAAATGCTTCTCCGAAAACTTTTCTTTTTGTTTCTTTGACCTATACTCTTTGAGGAGGACGCCTCTCCCCTCACCACTGACTCGACAACCTCAGCATCGGCTGTGAATTCCAGAGACTCCCAGCGAATCCTCCTCTGAAGAGACGTCTGGTGGGTCTGAACTTCAGCACAACACCAGGAGGCTGCCAGCTTTTGCTCCCCAGCAGAGGAAAATCGATCCTGTTTCCTTTTTAGGAGCAGTGAAGTGACTGCTAGGCAGTTTGCGTTTAATGGGATCCCTGGAGTTTGTGGGAGGAGGGACCGGTTTTTATTTCCTTGGCGCCTTGAGTTCACTAGGCATGGCGAATGGGGAGATCAGAGCTGGGGAGGAGGCCTCACTCCCGATGGTGTTTTTCCTTCCTTTGCCATTCTGGAAAGTCAAACATTCAGGGCATGTCATTGAGGGGACTTGGCAGTAATAACTGCTAGGCTGAGATGTGCGGTCTTGTTGAGGATCCCTGGGCTGAAACTGGGTTCCTGCCGCCAAAGGTAAGCATTTCTAATTCTTCTGCCCACTGTGAAAGGGCCCAGTGCTCAAGGACGCTGGCTCAGCAGTCGTTACTTGCACTGAATCATCAAGTCCCCGGCCTGGGCTGGCCCTGACTTCTCATGGAGCAACTCAGGGGAGGTGAGCAGTGACAGGTGAGGCTGGAGAGGGTGGCACGGGCTGGCCACTGAGAACCTCCCAGGCCTAGCTAAGGAATCTGAACTACATCCTCTAGAGGATGGATAACCACTGGAGATTATTTAGCTGGGGACTACCAGGGTCAGATTGGTGTTTTAGACAGAACACTGTGGCAACTGAGGGAGAATGGATTTGTGGGGGGCAAGACAGGGTATAAGGAGGCCGGTTAGGGGTCTCTCTCAATAGTGCAGGTCAGAGGGTCAGGATTCGGTGTAGCTAACCATCTGCTGGAGTCCTTCACTTTGGTTTTCCACAAAGAGGTAAAACTTCAAAATCATGCTTCTCCTGAATTCCCTGTCTTGGTGGAAATTGCCCAACCACCCTGGTCAGAAACATGGTAATCACCCTTGACACCCTTTCCTTCTCTCCTTCCCCATATTCTGTCACCATGACCTGTCCATTTTACCTGCTAAGTAGTTCTCAAATCTCTCCTTCCACTCCATTCCTAAAAATCATTGCTCCAGGTCAGGTCTTCTTCTCTCCCCTGGACTTCTGCAGTAGCCTCCTGAGCTAGAAAGTAGTGCTCTGCCCTTTCAGAAATGGCAAAGAAATTAGAAATGCCCACCCTCAGTTGCAGATACAAGCTTCTAAATAGGAAGCCTTACTTGAAACCCCCAGGTAGTTTAGGTACCTGTCTCAGTCCTTTCGGGCTTCTATAACGAAATACCTTAGACTGGGTAATTTATAAACAACAGAATTTTTTTGCTCACAGTTCTGGAGGCTGGGAAGTCCAAGATCAAGGTGCCAGCAAATTTGGTATTTGGCGAAGGCTAGCTCTCTGCTTCCTAGGGGGTGCCTTCTTGTGGGGTCCTCACGTGGTACAAGGGGTGAACCCTGTGTCCTCACATGGTTAAAAGCCAGAGGACCAGACAGGCTCCCTCCAGCCTCTTTTATAGGGACACTAATCCCATTCAGGAGGACAGAGCCCTCATGACCTAATCACCTTCCAAAGGCCCCACTTCTTAACACATTTGCATTGGTGATTAGGTTTCAACATAAGAATTTGGGGGGTGACACAAACATTCTGACAATAGCAGTCCCCATCCCCTGCTTATCCCTATCATAGCATTTTTCACATTTTGTTGACATTATCTAGTAGCATATCCATCTCCTTCTCTAGGCCAAGGGTTGGTAAATTATGGCCTATGGGCCAAAACTGGCCTGCCACTTGTTTTTGTAAAGGAAGTTTTATTGGAAGGCAGCCATGCACAATCATTGACATATTATCTAGGGCTGTTTTCTTTGTTCCAACACAAGGGCAGAGTTGTGTAGTTCCAACAGAGACTGTGTGGCTCCCAAAGCCTAAAGTAGTTACTATTTGGCCCTTTATAGAAAAAGTTTGTCACGGATTCCTAAAAACCTTGATTCATCACTGCCTACAACCCATACATTCCAACTTTGCAACCCTTCCCTCAGCAGATGACTAGCTACTATCAGTCCCATAAGAAGAGAAAAAGTACGCAATGCAATCTTGGTTGTAATCTGTAGTTGTACTGCTTTCAGTAAGTTTTGATCGGCGAGTCTAATGATTTCAGAGGTAGATAATGGATTTAGGCATGACTTTCCAGATGCAAAGCATTGGTTTGACACAAGGGCCCCAGATCTGTCTGTCAGTCATTTTGGTGATCAGACAGTGTGCTGGGCACTTTGCATACGTTAGTGCTCTCTGTCAGTTTTGCTCACTGCTGCTGTGTCCTATGTATCTGGAACAGTGCTCGATGCATGGCAGGCACTCAACAAATATTTGTTAATGAAAATTCACTTGAATTATTTTATGTCTTTTTTTTTTTTTTTTTTTGCCACTGTGTGAGCCATGCCTTACTACCCCTATCTTACAGAATAGTGTGCAGAGCCAGGGAGGTTTCCTGCAACCCAGCTGGCCAGTGTCAGGGGCAAGACTTAAATCCAGACCTTTTTGGCTTGGAAGCCTGTGTTCTGTCCGTCATATCAAGATTCAGACTGATAGGAGCTCGATTTTAGGTCTAGCATCCTCACCTTTCTCATTTAACGGCTGGCAACACATAGGAAGAAAAGCTTCCCAAGTCACTATTTCCCAGGCTATACAGATGCTCCTTGACTTATGATAGGGTTACCTCATGATTAACCCACCCTGAGTTTAAAATATTGTAAGATAAAAATGCAATTGATACACCTAACTTACCAAACATCATCGCTTAGTCTAGCCTACCTTAAATGTGCTCAGAACACTTACATCAGTCAACAGTCGGGAAAATTCATCTAACACAAAGCCTATTTGATGGTAAAGTTTTGAATATCTCATGTGATTTATTGACTACAGTACTGAAAGTGAAAAACAAATTGGCTGCATGGATACTTGAAGTACGGTTTCTACTACTGAAAGCGTATTGCTTTTGCACCACGCTAAAATCGAAAAATCGTTAAATTGAATCATTGTAAGTTGGGGGCATCTGTAATCACCATTTCTGTGGTTTCAAAAGCTGAATTTTAAAGATGAGGTGAATTCTTTGCCTAAAAACAATACAAAGGCCCTTGGGAATTCTGTATGGCCTGGCAGGTTTTGGCAGATTCTCTGCAAACTCTGAAGACAGCAACCCCTCTCCCATGCCATGGGAGAGTCCTGGGCTCCCCTAAGGCTACACCATGTTCCACTCAAGCACAATGGTAATGGGGCGATTGAGCTGTACACCGGCTTTTCAAAAGGCTCCAGTATAATGTAGCGATTGTGTCATAGACAACAATAATAAAGGGAAAAACCTCCCAGCCAACTTTCTTCACATGACTGGACAGAGAAAACAAGCAAACACAAAGCTCACTGTGCCTCCCCCAAGCCTCTTCCCCAGAAGGCAGGTTCCAGAACTATTGCTTGATTTTCCATGTCACAAATCGAATGAAGATTGGAAACTTCCCTATCTAGCACAGCAAGTGAATCTAATTTGTGATTTTCATTCCCTTCACTCTGGGCTCTATTTATGGATGACCTTTGGTGTCACATCCATTTCCAAAATATATCATTAAGTAGCAAAAACCACCTCAGCAGGTGAGATTAAAACTGATCATGTGGAAGTTTTTACTTGTGTTGCTAACACTTCTTCGCTCAGGCTGCAAACCAGACATTGTGCTTTTTCTTCCCCCAGAGATAATCTCCACTTTAATGAGCTACAAAAAGCAGCCTGCCAGCAAAAAAAACAAACATTTATTAAAGCTTCAATAAATAGTAATTCACTGAAGATAAGATTCTTCCTCCTGAAAGTCTAAACGCCTTCTAAAAATTATTTCAGAACTATGTTGCTAAAGGATTAAAATAGATTGAGTGCTTAAGTCTTGTGTTGTTCATGTTCAACTTGGTATTCCCTTGAGAATATTAAACCAAACAGGAAGGAAGAAGTTACAGAGATGACTAATGCAAGATCTGCTAGAGACTCCTAAGACAGAGGGAAACCAGTTCTCCATGAGCCTTTTCCCCCTTTTCCTTCTTGAACTCATCCTCTGCTCCTTCTTGCTTTGCACTGGGCTCTGGGCATGATTCTGCTTGCATTTAGGACCTGGGGATGAACATCAGGCAAGACTGGGGGTGACTCTGAGATCAGAGGGGCCTCAGTCTGTCAGTGCTGGATGAGAAGACAGGTGGGGTGGAAATCTAGGGTGTCAATTTTGAGCTTTCCCGAAGTGTTGCTTGTGCTTAGAGCTCACCAGCATGGCCTGGTTTGGGGAAGGAGAGAGGAGCAAGCAGGCAAAAGACTAGTAACCATGTCAAGTAACTTGGCATTTCCCTGCTTCTATTTCTTGTGCTACTGGAAATCACCAGTAACAGGAGACAGTTTCCCTTTGTTCTTAAATGCAAACCTTAGAAGAAAAGGACGAGAGAGTTGGAAGGAATCTTGGCCATCACTTTGTCTAGTCATCATACATATGCTTAAAATCTCTTCCAGTTTAAATAAAAAATCTCCCATACTTTTTTTCTCCAGCTACCCCTGCACCCTTCCTCCCATCATTGCAAATACATCGCAACACAGCCGATGCTCACTGATTCAAACAGTGCGTGGCACGTGCCTGAAATCCCGCCTTGCCTTTCTGCAATCCATCTTTTACAAATCGTTCCTAGAAACCACTCATTGCAAAGCCATCAATAACCCTCCCATTGCCAAAACCAGTCAGTGCTTGACTTTTGGCCAGTTGGCTGCTGCTCGCTGCCCCTGCTGGGGACTCTCCCCTTCCACCTTGGTGGCCCTGCTTCCGGTTCTCCTACTTCCTTGACTGTCCCGGCTCAGTCTCTTGCTGGTTCTGCCTTCACTGGGTCTTTGAATGTGGCTTCTTCCACTTGGCTCTGTCCTTGACCTTGCTGTTTTTCCCCTCTGTGCACTGTTTGGCTGACATCATTTCCAGTGACATCAGCGATCCCCTCCGTGGGTGGCTCTCATACCACTGACCCCCACTCCTCAGCTCCATGGTGGATGTCTCACTTCCCACAACCTTCTGCACCCAGCTGCCTCTTAGGCACTTCCAACACGACTGGTCCTAAACACCTGGGTCACCTGTCCCATGTCCAGTCTTCCTCTCAGACTCCTTGCATCGCTATAGATGTATCCAAACCAGAGTCTTTGGGGGTAACTGGCAGCTGCTTCTCCTGTACACCCCACATCTAATTAATCACCACGTTCTTCCAATTCTTTGTTCTATGAATCTGTCTCTTACCTGTCGTGTTGCATACTCTTCCCTGTGACTTCCCTGCTTCCTCCTCCTGCCTTTCCAGCCCACGCTTCCTCCTCCTACCTTTCTAGCCCATGCTCCCTACACAGGTCAGAGTTCTCCTGGGTGCACTGGTCTGGTCTGGAAACTCTGCTGTTTAAAAATCCTAGATGGATTTTCATTGTCTATGGGCCAAACACAACCTCCTTAGCCTGACAGAGAAGGCCCATCATTACTTAGTTCCTGCCTACATTTGAACCTGACTGCTGGCCACTTGTACCCTCTTATAATCAGTCATTCCAAATCATGCTCAGTTCCTGGCCTCTTTCATGCAGTCCTCACCCTGCACCTTTACATGAATTATTTCATGTGCCTTGGAGGTTCCTGCCTTCCTGGTGAGCACCCACTCATCCTTAATGATTGCTCAGACATCTCCTCTGTACGCTCTTCCTTGGTCTCTTCCAGGCATTGCTGGTCTCAGTATTTTTGTGACATTTTACCTAAGCCTTTATTATTAATAACACTTATCCCACAATTTTGTAATTATTTATTTGCAAGACTGTTTCCCCAGATTCAATGAGCCCCTTGTTGCCTTTTTTATCTTTTGAATTTCCAATCCCTGGTAGAGCCTGTATATATACAATTAGAAAAGGAACCAAATAAGGAAATGGAAGTGCAGAGAGGTGAAGTGGATTTTCCCGACAACTGTGAGTCAGTGGCAGTTTCTGGGCTAAAACTGGGATCTTCTGACTCTGGACCTTTTCTCACTTACTACCCAATGGCTGGGGCCTGAAATTCCACTCTCCTATGTGGGGGGCCAGAGCAAGTTTGGTTCAGAAGTATAACAGGCAGAGAAGAACTTAGGCAGATGTAACACAACTGGAGGCTACTTAGCAGAACAGGGTTACAACGTGGAGAGAATGGGAAGGGAGGCTGAGAGTAAAGGGGTGTGAATAAGATCCTTACTTCTCAGCTATGACATACTCTAAAAAGTGGGTGTTTTCAAAATAGACAATATTAAACCTCTCTCTATTATTGTACCTCCATATTGTTTTATTCCCAGCTCCATTTTCCTTCATTTCTAACTGTATTTTACCATGCTCATTAAAAGCAAACTGATTCTAACTGAATGATTGGGCCAGTGTCACCCATTTGAGACAGAAAAGGGCATCTGTTCGTGCACTCAAGGTCTGTTTGAAACTTGGAAGGTCGGCAGCCCCTCCCCGGAGCGTCTCCCACAGGTAGTCAGAAGCCCATGTCCTAGAGGATGCCCTTGGGCTGGGCGGTAGGTCTACACATCTGTTCACTTCTGACCTGGCCTCAAAGGAGGTATTAAAACGTGTTTCAAACCTTTATTTTTCCCATTCTAATTAATCGAAGTGTTTAATAAGTAACAAGGATGTTTCCAGTAATTTAGCACTTCATTAGTAATTTGTTCCATTATAATATGTATCACCAAAATCAACTCAATTCAGACAACCGTTTGCTGCCTCCACAAAAGATAATGACTTCTAATTCCCATTACTTGTGCATCTTATAAACCTTGTAAGTGGTTTGCTGCTTTTCATTAAGGTGTATCTCTGAGAGATTTTGGACCTTGCAAAAAAGTAAATAAAACCTCATGAAAATTCAACCACAGATAAGCAAATAAAATGGAATAAATACACATAAAACACCCCCTTGGGGACACTACACCATGACTATGCAGGGACAGGCTTTGTGTTTTTGCATAAAACAAAGTACATTTCTTAAATCAGTGAATTTTAATTTGCCTTCTCAGATACCTAAGGGAGCTAGAAACACCATCGCTATTTCATGGAGATGTGGGCTTATGAAATCAGAAAGTGTCCTGAGAGGGCATCTAAATATTCCATAATGGAATATTCCACATTATGGAATAGGGAGAAGGATTTTGAAGTCAACAGACTGTGCTGGGGGTAGAAATTGGTTCACATGATAGCTTGAACACTAGTAATGAATGTGGCAGAGACTGCATCCTGGCTCCTGGCTTCACGTTGACTTTGCCTATTGGCATTGTATTTTGTATCTTCCCCATATCATCCCGTACAGCCCCAAGCACATAGTAGGTAAGTCAGTGTTCAGTTGCTTGATTTCCATTACCTAGTATGAACTGAGAGGATACTGTGTGCTAGTTGCTATATAGAGATGGTCAATGTCATCTCATTTGTCCAATGATTGGAGCTTATTCTATTAAGTAGCAAAATTTTTATTATTTTAACCAATTTCTATGGAAATTATTCTATAATATAATGCATATTTCTTTGTCTTCCTACAAAGAGAAGACAGAATATTACTTGGGTCCCTACACTTAAGTGTCTAGATGGAAAGCAGGACTCAAGGTATAAAGTGATGCAAGAATTATGAAAGAGAGAGCAGGTTGAGTGGACAGTGGAAGGCAAATTGGGAAGTGGCCTGCAGCAAGGGAGATGTGACTTTACTTCTTTCCCATGAGGGCAGTTTCAGCATCTTACTGGATCAATGTGGTATAGAAGCTGAAAATGTTTCCCCTTTTATTGTGTGATTTCTGTGATTTAAGGAAGATTCAGCAAGTGCCTTCATAAAGCCCCTTATCTGACTCTGATATTTTTTTAAACAATGTATCAGTTAGCTATTGCTGCATAACAAGTCACCTCAAAACTCAGTTGCTTAAGCCAGTAAGTATTTATTATGGCTCATGAGTGTGTGGATCAACTGGGTGGATCTTCTGGTCTCAGCTCAGCTCACCTATGCACTAGGAATCATCTGTGGGCCAGGTAAACAGCCTTAGGGATCTTGGCTGGTCTCTCTCACATTTTGGGGGAGGGTAGTGGTTGATCATTGGTTAATGTGGGATGGCTTTGACTGGGACGAGTAGGTTTTCTTTCACGTGGTCTCTCATCCTCCAGTAGGCTGGCCTGGCTTTGTTCACATGCAGTGTCAAAGTTCCAAGAAAGCAAGTAAAAGCATGAAATGTCACTTGAGGCCTAGGCTCAAAATTGATATACCATCACTGTGCCACAATCTCTGGGCCAAAACAAGTCGGCCAGCCCAGGTTCAAGGCTGGGGAAATAGATACTACTTCTTCATGGGAGGCACTACAGAGTCACATTGCCAAGGGCATGAACTCAGGGAAAGGAATAATTTGGGCTATTCTGCAATCAATCTGTCACAAATACCAACCTTGAAAGTGCTGGAAAACCCAGTGTTTCCCTAGTGTACTTTGACACAACTCATGTCTCTGGTGTCACCTAGGCCAAGTCTTGAATGTGCAAACCCACTCCTGTGAAAAGGACCCAGATGTCAGGCCCCTACGGTTGTCCTCAGCCTCCTTTGTGGGTTATTGGTTGTCCATTCTTCCCACTTGCATGGGGTGGAAGTCAGCGAAACCAAGGGGCATAAAGGTAAGTGGCCATTAAACAACGCTGGTCTGCCTTACTGATCATAATCATCATATTGATCACTGATATTGATAGATCTGCCCTGGTTGACACACAGATTCCTTGGAACAGAGTGGCTGGCAGGCTGCCCCATCTGGTAGAGTGCCATGTGCATGGATGTTGCGTTAGTAAACACTGAGCACAGTGCTGGTGCTGGGGTGCACTTGGGGTCACAAGTCATTACGTAGAGATGAGAACTCTCTGTATCTTGGGATACAATCTTTTGTGTTCTCAAACTCCGCCCCCTGGGAGTGATGTAGGGACTGACATTTTCTTTACTTTGCGCTAAGAGAAAGATCATCTTCTCTTCCTCAGATCCAGTTACAGAAACCCAAGAAAAAACTACAATGAATAATGCTGCAGTGAACACGGGAGTGCAATCTCTTTGAGATACTGATTTTAGTTCTTCTGGAGATATACCCAGAAGTAGAAATGCTGGATCCTGTGGGAGTACCATTTTTAGTTTTTTGAGGAAACTCCACACTGTTTTCCGTGGTAGCTACACCATTTTACATTCCCACCAACAGTGCACAAGGATGTCAATATCTCCACATCCTTATCAACACTTGTTATCTTTTTGTTTTTTTGATAATAAGTGTCCTAACAGATGCGAGGTGATATCTCATGATGCTTTTGATTTACATTTCCCTGATGATTAGTGCTGTTGAGCACCTTTTCATACACCTGTTGGCCATTCGTATACCTTCTTTGGAGAATTGTCTATTCAAGGCCTTTGCTCATTTTTATTGGGTTTTTTGTTATTGAGTGATAGAAATTTCTTATATATTTACCCCTTATTCACAATAGCCAAGATATGGAAACAACTTAAATTTCCATCAACGGGTGAATTGATAAAGAAAATGTCATCTATACATATAATGGAATATCATCCACCTTTAGAGAGGACGATGTTCTGCCACATGCAACAACATAGATGAACATGGAGGACATTATACTTAGTGAAGTAAACCAAGCCTGGAAAGAAGAATACTTAATTTGTCTTTGACCCGCTTATATGCGGTATCTAGAATAGTTAGCAGCGGACAGTAGAAGGGTGGTTGCCAGAGGTTGGGGTGGGGGTGGGGGGAGGAGGAAATGGGGAGTTGCTGTTCCATGGGAATAAAACTTCAGTAATGTGAGATGAATAAGTTCTAAAGATCTGCTGTACAACATACTGCCTATAGTTAACAATAGTTTATTGTTCACTTAAAAAAAGTGTTAAGTGGCTAGATCTCATGTTGTATTATTACCGTACACACACATGCTACCAAAACCAAATCCAAACAACAAAGAGGCATGACAAAATTTTTGGAGATGATAGATACATTTGTTTCCATGATTGAGGTGATGATATCATGGGTATATTATAAGTTCAAACTCCTCAAGTTGTGTACATTGTATATGTGTAGTTTTTTTGTATATCAATTATACCTCAATAAGGCTGTTAAAAAAAAAAAAAACAAGCCAAGGAAGGGCTCTGGCAGGACTAGTTTGGGCCTGGGTGCCTGCTACTGTCCAGTCAACTGCCTCCAGGGGTGGAGACTCTTGCCCTAGCTGAACAGTTTCTATGGCAATCTGCGTGTGGAGGAAGGATCAGTTCTTAGAAAGATGCAAGGGATCTCCTGGAGGGCAGTACAAGCTGGAGGTGGCAGCGGTGAGGCAGGCAGCACAATAAATAAAACAGTATTTCTCTATTTGAGATATTCTGTTTTATTCAGACTAGCTTGCAGGTGCCATTTGGCTACCTAGACAACAAGTTTTCAAACAAAATACAATAAAATCCTAAAAAGGTATATACGGTATTTACTCTGTCTGATTATAAGTATTTAGGTGTCCTCAGATTCTGCAAGGAAATAAAGATAAATTGCTGATTATATTCTGAAATGTGCTTTTCTGAATAATCCCCACCGTCAGCTTTCTAACTTGTTGGTTTGTATCTTTTTAATAAACTCTATGTTAAAATGGTTATTTGAGATGTCTGGTTTGTTGACATCTGGATTGATGGGGGTTTATCTCATTACCAGAGTTGGCCTACTGGTAGAGACCTTGACACGCCACATTGCAGCAGTGGCCTTTGCCATAGTCCTGTTTAACTCTCCCCTGGCCCCCAGACTCCAAGCCCCACTTTCTCAGCTCCAACCAATCTCGTGAGCTCTCAGTCCTCATATGGCCCATCTGTTCGTCACATGGGTGCACTCTAAGGAAAAGAGTAAGAACATTATGGCCAAGCTTTATAGAGGAAAACAAGCTAATAATTGTCCCAGTGCATAACTGCTACATTACCCATTCCACGAACAGTGGTCCAAAGGAAGTGTATGTAGCAAATGAGAGCAAGAAAAGAACTGCTGCTTAGGGTTTTAAATGCTCTGACTTCAAAAGACTCTCACTTCCAGATGAAAATATCTCCAGTGCACTGCTCCAAAGCAATTCTAGAACACACATGAGGATGACGCCTGTGCCACATGCAGGCTTTAACCCTTTCACGGCTGCCTGTGAGACCACCAGGGTCCCTAAAAGACCTCAATACCAATCTCCTCTTCCCTGTCCCCTCTTCCCTGTCCCCTGACATCACCACTTGCTCTCCACATGTCACTGGTGCTAGGACCAGGCTCATCTGCTTGCCATTGGTATCACTTGCTGAGAGATGGTAAGTAAAGGTTAATGTATTTGGCAGCAGCAGAATTTTTCTGAGCAGAGTTGGTATGTACCTTCTCGGTAACTTCACCAAGTGAGGTTAAAAAGCAAACAAGAAAGCCAACACTGGCTTTCCTCCTCTTCTTCTTCCTCCTCCACTTCTTCTTCCTCATCCTCTTCCTTCTTTTCGTCTAGCTTTCTTGAGTAGGAGTTGGGTCTCCCATCACCAGATTGCTCGGTAAGAATTCAGGCCCCTTAATGTGAATCAAGTAAACATTTGCAAGTCAGATATTTTTGAGAAGTAGCAAAGCACAGGATTTTCCTGGTAAAAGGCTGCTTTTCTTGCCTTACCCTGGGTGACATCTTCCTTGCTTGGCACAGAACTGTTTCTGCTATCTCCTGAGAGCCTGTTGCCTATCCTGAACAGGGTATAAATACTGACATGTAAGCTTGTAGTTCAGGCTTTTTGTGTGGCACTGTTTCACCTTTCCCTGGGTACAGGAAGGCCCCCTACCCCCCATGCAATTAGCATCAATGGGCTGCTTGCTGGCACCAATAAATAGGAAGCAGGGGAACTGCATTGGTTTCTGCTGTTGTGTTTGCTTATTTTCCCCAGTTTGCACACAGAACGTAAGAGGACATGCTCTAACTACTGCTGTTAAACCCTGATTGCTGCCTACGCATTATTAAGAACAACAAAGTGGGAGCCCTTTTGTTCTTTGCTCTCTCAGAGGGAAAAGCCAACTCAGCCTTCCCCCAATGGAGTCGGATGCTCTCCCTCCTGCCATTTCACATACACTTTAACTCCAAAACCATGCATTTGAGCTGAACAAAACGGTCGGTGGGAAGTTATTCTCCCTTTGTAGAATACCTTGATGCACCGGTTTGGTTCATCTCACTTTATTTCAACAAACATTTGTTTAGCGACTATTCTTTGTTCTGCCTTTGGGGCTGCATAGAAACAAAATCACTCCTCCTGTCCTCAAGGAGCTCACGGTCTATGGCAGAGAAAGAGATTAAATAAAGTGAATTAAAATGAGTTTAAAGCAATCTACAAGAAGAAACATAGAAGTTACTATGTAAGCAAAAAAGAGAGACACTAATTCTGCGAGGGTAACCCAGGAGGTCTCTCCAGGGATGGTGATGATAGAGGCAAGTGTTAAAGGAGGAGTATGAATTTTTCAAACATTTCTTCATTCACTCAATAAATATTAAAATTTCCACGTGCTAGGCAGATAAGGACTGCAGTGAGTATGTGGATAGGACATGAGAAGGATGTCTGGGGGATGGAGAAATACCAGGAAGAGGGACCATGGACAGAGGCATGGATAGGCAATAGAAGGTGTTGCATCAGGAAACTGCTAAGGCATAAACGCATAGAGGGGGGTGGAAAGGCAGCAGACAGGACATAATGGCGTGAGGACTGATGCTAAAGGGGAAGGACCTTCCTCTGAGCAAGAGGGGAATTATTGAAGGCTCTTAATAGTGACATAGTAGGATCTGTGTTTTAGAAAGATTACCCTGTCCTATTTAAGAATGGTCTGGGTGCAGACATGACTTGAAGAAGGCAAACCAGGTAGGAGGCTATTGCTGTAATTCATGTAGGAGAGCGATGGCTTGGATCTGGATAAAGGCAGTGATGTTGGGTTGAAGAGGAAGGCGTAACTGTGAGACACATTTAGAGTTTAGAAACTTTAGGGCTTAGCATCTGATCAGGTGGAGTGGGTGAGGGAGGAGTGAATGGAAAAGATGACTCCAAGTTCTCTGGCTCGATGGCCCGCTGGAAGAGAAGTCTTTGACCGAGTTAGAGAAGAGGAGCAGGGGAGAATTTAGGGAATGAAGGTAATGAGTTGTGCTATGAACAACTTAAGTTTGCAATGTCTGTGAGGATGTCCTTTGGGCATCCAGAAATGTAGATCTTGAATTCGGGAGAAAGGCTGGATTTGGTGATATCATTCAAGGAATCATCTCCATAGGTGGTAATCCAAATCAAGGGAGTGGCTAAGAACACTTGGGAGAGCTTATTTGAGAAGAAAATAAGGTAAGACAAGAAGCACAAGGACAGCAATATTTAAGGGACAAAGGCTGTTGAAAAGAAGCCAGCAAGGAGAACAAGGAGGAGGGGAAACAAAGAGATAGGAGAGCCAGAAAAGATCATTCTTTCAGAAACCAATGGTAGACAAAGTCTGAAGAAAGTGGACATGCAGAAAGAAATGCTTTAAAAAAATAAAAAGAATAGAAGGAAGGAAGGAAAGGAGGAAGGGAGGGAGCGAGGGAGGAAGGAAGGAGTGTGCTTCATAGAGGCAAGCAGATGAGGACTCAAAAAGAAGCTCTTGGATTTGGCAATTAGGAGATCTCTGTTGAACTTAGGAAGAGCAGATCAGCAGAGTTTTTAGAAGACATAGTTTCCTTCCTAGTTCAAACTGGTTCATGAAGATTTTCCTTACAAGAGGCAAAAACAAAACAAACAAACAAACAAAACCCCAAAAACAAACCCCCCAAAACTCCTTTGATTTAGTTCTTAATAAAATAAAGCAAGGCACGCTGATACAGATCCAGTTTAGTTCAAGCTTTCGCAAATTAGTGTGGTTCAATCTGTTTTTATAGTTCACAGGTCAGCGCAGTAGTGTCTGCCCCCAGTGCTTCGTGTCTTCTGCGCTCTTGCATGACAATGGCTGGTTCCTGGACATAGACCTTCTCTGGAAGACCATTCTCTCAGGTGGTGAATTGGGGACTTTAGTGGCTGATCTTGTCACTTCAGAGGCAGCCTTCTGTGCAGAGGTGTGATTGCGGAATTCTCTGGCTCACAGGGAGCTTGCTTCTAAGGGTAATATCCTGTTTCTTTATCTTTTTCTGTTGTGGTTGTTTCCTTCCATGCTCAGAAGTGAGTTTTAGGGCTCTTGGTCAGAGATATTGTATAAAGTAAATTGGGAAGCTAAAACATAGAGTACATGAGGAAATTTATCAAGTGAGAAGGAAGGACTTGAGAGAGGAAAAGATACTGCAGAAAAGAGCCACAGATTAACCAAGGAGCTAGGCAGAAAGTGGAACACAAACAAGAAGAAGAGGGAGACAAAAGTGAAGGCAAAATATTCTTTGAGATCCATAGTAGGTGCTCCTAAAATGTTTGTTAACTAAATGAATAAAAGCAAAACAAGAGAAAACAAGGATATAAATATAGCCTTTTTTGATGACCTTCTGCCAGTGGGTACCCTTGGCTCTCTCCTATTTATGACCCAGAAGAGGCTTCAAGTTGTGGGATAAATCCTGCCCCATTCCAGCAGGTGAGATGAGGAGTCTTCTGGGTAGTGTGCCTGCCACCTGAGCCTGCCATATTGCAGTGATGTGCTTGTCCTCCCATGCTTGCTGGGATGTCACTGATTCAAGTGGGCTGGACCCCAAAGGGCTCCTTGGTAGTAAATGACTCTCCCAAGCTTGTACTTTGCAAGTATATGACCAACTTGGCTGTCTTTGGAAACCAGTGGAAGAGCTGTGTGCCCACAGGCACACAGAGTGGGTTGGCTCAGAAGCCTTCCTTCCATGGCTCAGAGAAATATGGACACTGTGTTGTTCACCCAACATCCAATCCCTGTCTGCTTCTTCCTTTGTGACAGAATCCCAGATTTGTTCTGAAACCCATCCCTCCCCTACATAACTTAGGGGAAGGTGGTCCCTCTCCCACTTGAGGGGTAGATCTGGTTAACCTGAGCCAGTCCTCGTCCTCTCTTGCCTTTGCCATTCGTGGACTTAGCAATGGGCATGGAAGATGTAAGGGGAAGTCTCCAGTAGGGAGTTATTGTCTGGCATAAGCAAAATACTGGAAGAGAAGGTGAAATTGGCCTTAGGCACCACTGGAACCAGGAACTCACACTCCATCAGGATTCTGTCTCTGTCTCTTGGCTATGTCTCTCTGATTTTTGGCATCGTGCTCTCAGATGGCTTCCCTGTAAAGAGGTGGCTGGTGGCTTGCAGGCCCAGTTAAGCTCCATATGACATCATAACCAGAGATGGCTCTGGACCCCAACTTCACTTTAAAAATTCCTAAGAAAGGATTATAATCACCCTGGCCTGGGCTATACAAGGTCTGTGTGGAAAGTATCCAGCCATGTAATATGAAAAATAGACATTTATTGAAGAAAATACAAGATACAAGAAACACTGTATTATATATTGGACAATGGTGCCTCAGCCCCCTTCAAAGCAGGCACCTTGGGACCTCACACAGTTCTCCCAGCGTCTCTTAACCTAACCCATACACATTCAGCATTCTCAGGTGTTCTGCTTGTTGCAGGCCTTCCAGAACATGGATCACTTTCAACAGAGTCTCCACCATCTTTGAAGTGTTTGTGCCACACTCTTATTTGCGCTGCACTCCTTGCATCATCCCTGGAAGCCTTCTGAGTCATCCAAATAGTTTCCGTGGAGGAATGTTCAAGCTTAATGCAAAATTTGATGCAGATTTGTTGTTCTACTTGCTCAGTCGTTTTGAATGTCACGGCCACACAAGTACATATGCTCACTCAATGGCATCTAGCACCCCACAGACTAATACAGTGAAGGCGTCATTGCTCACACATGCGCATTACAGTCCACTCTCCTTGGCTGCCAGGTTACATCAATGTCATGCAAACTGTTCTCGTTATATTAACAATTGCTGGATATTTATGGACAGATCTTGTATACCTATCCATCTATGATTAGCTTATTTTGGGTCAGGTGTCCACACCTCGATCTATCACTAGCCATAGAGGTAGGATTGCATAAGAAGTTTACTGCCAGCCTCCAGCAGTTTCCAAAGGAGGTTTGCTGGAGATCGTTGGGGGAGTACTATCCTTGTTATTAATGAAGTGCCACCCAAAGAAACTCTCTCTCTTCTGGGCATTGGGCATATGTTTGTGGGGTATGAGGCTGCTAAAGCTATTTTGCCATCATGAGAGAAGTCAGCCAACCCAGAGAAGAGGGCACATCAGAGGATGTGGCAGAGAAACTGAGTAGGAGCCTCTGGACTAATCCACCTACCAAGGCTACCTTTTTGCTGCCTTTGAGTCAATAACTTTCCTTGTTCTTTAGGCCAGTTCCAATGGGTTGTTTTGTAACTTGCAGCCAAAGGTGCCCTAACTGGTAGGGGTTAGTATGGGAAGGGCAGTGTTCCAGAAAAAGGAGGGATGCTGAGTATGGCAGAAAGTGTTCACATCCACTGAAATGAGGATGAAGACTGGGTTGTGTGGAGGGCATTTAGGGATGTCAAATGGCCTGAGCCATTCAGCCCAGGTTCAAGCTGGAGGGATGAGCCTCAGATTTTTGCTGCTGTTTGGTGGGAAATTTGGGCAGGGGGCAGAGTGAGCGTTCCTCATAATGACTGATCCTCAGAAATTCCTCACTACCTGATGCTACCAATTCTGAGTGGGAGGCTGGATTGGAGGGGAAGTGGCCTCCCTGCAGCATGTGCAGGACTTAGCTGCATTGTATGCTGACTCTTGGTCCTCGGGGCCAAGCAGGCTGGGTCTTCCCTCCAGATGGTGGATCTTTGGGAGAGTTAAAGCTGGCACCTCAGGGTGGGGCTACTGGACCCTTTTCCCACTGTTCCCTCTCTGCTTCTTCGGGAGTGGCTTCTGACTTGTTCTAAGCGTCGTGGAGCAGAGGGAAGGTTAGAGTTGGTGCCATCTGCAACGAGATGGCTTTTTGAAGCAAGGGCCCCAGAGAAGGAGCTCTCTGAGCATAGGGAGGCCAACAGGACAGGTCTCTGTGTCAGTTTGGAAGACTCTAGCTTGGCCCACTGCTTGGGAAATTGATCTTCCCCAGGTGCCAGCTTCTCTCCAGACCTCTGCGGCCCAAGGAGACTTCTCATCTCTCTTCCTCTCACCCGAGCCTCAGGAAAGCCCAGGCCCAGGGGACAATGCTGCCTTGTTTCAGAACCGTGATTTCTGAGTGGCCTCTTGTTTGGGGGACCAGGGAGCAAGAATTAACTGTGGAGCAAGGACAGTACTGCCCTGGGAGCTGGGCTGCAATTTCTTTTTGTCCCCTGCCAAGTACCCCTCCAATCTAGGACAGAGGGCCTGCTCACAGCTGGAGGTCGGAAGGGGCCCTGGGCTTCAGGCTCTGGGGAAGAAGGACTAGAGGTGGCAGGAACAAAAGCCTCACAGATCCTTCAGGGCAGTTTGAGGTATCTGAGTTTGAGAATTATTTGGCCTAACCTGATGCGTGTGTGTGTGAATGTGAGTCGGTGTATGTACATGTACATCTGTCTGTAAATGTGAATGTGTGTGATATGAATATATGGAGACCTTCTCTCAGTGACTTATTCATCATGGATGAATAGAATTAGAACCCCAAATTTGGTAGGTCTGATTTGTCAGAAATTGACATAACCTTATACAAGCCTAAATCTAATTCAATTCCCAGTTCTTGGTCTTAGGGCTTTGGCCTATAGAGTCATTACAGTAAATTGACAGCAAGCTCTCTCTGCTTGACAAACAAAACCTGGCTTAATTGTTGCACTTGCCAGTTCGTGTGCATTTGCCATTATTTGTGTATGTCAGTGTTGTAGGTGTGCTAGGCATGAATTTGCAGAGATTCTAACATATTTGCAGAGATTCTAACATAGATGCAGAAATTCTAATATGTATGAATGAATATGTGTGGACTCTTCCTTAAACTATGAGAACAGCTTCCTAAGTGAGCTTCCCATCCCCAGTCTCTAGGTGGTCTCTTTCAGGGTTCCTTGCACTTTTCACCTAAGTGTCCCTAAAATCGTGGTTCTCTATACCACCTGCCCATTAGGATCAACTGGGGAACCTTTAAAAATTCTGATTCCTGGCCAGGCACGGTGGCTCACGCCTGTAATCCTAGCACTCTGGGAGGCTGAGGCTGGAGGATCGCTCAAGGTCAGGAGTTCGAAACCAGCCTGAGCAAGAGCAAGACTCCGTCTTTAAGAAAAATAGAAAAAGAAATTAATTGGACAACTAAAAATATATAGAAAAA